>CACSLJ010000540.1:0-11286 GCA_902706625.1 Albugo laibachii | reverse complement strand
CGAGTCTTGCACGGAGAGGACGATTACTGGATGGCTCTAAAAGGCTCGAGCCTGCAGCCTTCCTTTGATTGCGAAAACGATAATTTGGTCGCCTGCAACAGCTCGAAATGTGGTACTAGTCTTCCGACGGCATGTGAATTGATGAGAGCCTACCATTTCTTCATTTCCAATTTTCACTGATGAAGCATATCCTGATTGCCCTGCTGACGTAGGCGTTCTAAGCGCTTATGGTGTGGAAGCAAGCGCAAATGAAGACGAAATCGAGCACATTCTGGACAAATTGTACGATATCCCGGCTTACAACAAGCACTATTTAATGAAGATGGTCAAGAATGTCGATCCCAGCAACATCATTTTGCTGTCTTCGACCATGATGGAATTATGGTCGTTGGCGATATATCCGTTGCCATGATGTACGAACAAATATCAAGCGCCATGTTTGCACTCCCGGATACCAAAGAAGAATTCATATCAGTTCTATCACTCGGATACTATCCAAATGGCAAGGTAGATGAATGCTTACAGGAAGGAATGGATACCAAAATCGGATTGGATATTCATTATAGATCTGTTTCCTTCCAAGAGCTTTTGGAAAGTATTTTTGAAGACTATGCAGAGCTGAAGGCTTTAAAAGGGAACGGAGTACCTCCAGCAGCTCTCCTAGATAATCTGTACGCCAAGTTTGGTTTTTACAACATACATCTGTGGGGGCTTGCTAAAGGAGTAAAGGCAGAGAATCCTTGTAAACATGAAATTGGTCTCAGAGAACTTGCACAACTTTGGTATGGATTGACGAAGGAAGAGATAAATACTCTTATCAAAAAAACCTTCTTGCATGGCGGCGAAAGAGAAGTGAAGGAGTATGAGTCGACTGGTTCGTTACAAGTGAGAGCATATCAATCACCCGGAGTAAAACTCGTTCCTCAACAAAAACTACTTATACAAGCACTGCGTATGAAAAACGTACAAGTCTACATCGTCACTGCTGCTCCAACTTACATCATCCAGCAACTTGCTCATCACTATGATGTTGATGTTGATGTTGATAACGTCCATGGTGAGGGGCTGAATTTCGTACATGGTAAATGTAGTGGTGTGGATGTGACGCATGCTACCTATGATATTGGTAAGGCTAATAAGCTCAAAACCTTAAAGCCAGGTGACCTTTTATGTGCCGCTGGAGATAGCATGGGCGATTACGATATGCTACAAGCTGTGACTCACTCTGAAGGAATAAAGCTGATTGTCAATACAATACCTAAAGATCCGAAAATGATCCAGTTGTACACTGAAGCGTGTAATGCAAGGAAAAGTTTTCCTGGAAATTCCGACGACATATCAGGTTCAAGAGTACTAATTCAAGGTTTCGATGCTAAAAAATTGAAGTGGATCCCGAGTGCGTACTCGAATTATGGTAAAGGACTTCAATACACGAAGAATGAAGACTGCCACGAGTACTTCTCTGACTCCAACCACATACAGCCGGATTTGGTTGCATTGAATCCAGTCCATGTCGACAACACTCCTGTCGAGGAATCAAATCACAAAAGCGTTTGTGGACACGGAGGATGCAGTCAAATTCATCACGTCAGTAATATTTACGGAAAAGATGAATGCGAATCGTCCGAACACGGGCATTCTCCATGTAAGCACGGCAATGTAGTACATGTCGCTACTGGTCTTCAAGTTCATGCTGAGTTTAATCCAACAGATGCTCCAGCCAATCTCCAGGAAACTGGTTCAATGCGTTCTCCTAGTTTATGAGGAACTGCGCTCGGCGGCACTGCCCAATTGGATGAAGTATCTATAAGTATAGCGCTACGACTATAACGCCAGTATTTTGAGTCAACTGCTAATAAGCATACAATCTGTTGCGCTTTCCTTCGTTTTAGAGAATCTTTGGCTAAGTTTGACCTCTTTAAGGTCTTTTTTGCAGGAGGCATACGATCGCATGTTCTTATAGAACATACATCCCATCATCTCGAAATAAACGGCGACCAGTATCAAGAATAGAGCATCGACATTATTTCAACCTGACGGAAGGAACTTATGTGCATGATAAGACACCCAATAGATGCTGCTAGAGACCCTTCTATCCCTTACTGCACTATCGATTATCACTGCTCACTTTATTTTACAAGTCGATGGACTCTCAAACAGACAGAAGGCTGTGAGGTGATAGAGCTATGTTTTTGAGTGAGAAATGAAAGTCAATTCTATAATCAATTGCTTATCCGCACTATTGGCGCAGTTAGAATCCTGCGTCGCAAGCAAGGAAAAGGACTGCGGTAAACAAGTTGTATACACAGAGCCCACCAGACTTCAAAGCCACCGACAGCCTTGGCATCAACATCGCCGCAGTAGTGGTGATGGGCTACTTTCACTTGATTCACAGCCAAAATTACCCTATTGTCTGGACAGATCGTTCACATCAGTGCAACTTCGAATGCGCTGATGGCTCTTTGTTTAGCAAAAATCGGCAAAACAAAGACACGATCGGACAACAGCCGCCAATCGCATAAGATGGACCAGAAATCCAGTCTAGCTGCAGGATGATTTGACTGGCACTTTGTATGCCGGATTGGCCAATAGCATCAATGTCTCAGATCAAGTAAACCTTCTCATAAACCGGCAAATACAATATCAACGAGGATGGATGCCCGCCCTTGCTCTATAGTATAGTAGCTTTGCATCACGGACGATGAGGAGTGATGCATCGAATCAGGATCATCGTGTTTGCGCGCACATTACGAGGCATCCCATCAAATCAAGCCGCAGCCATCCTTCTTTTCTCAAGAGTACTACTTCTTTCCTGCTCGAAAATACAACTTCTTTTGGCTCGTAACCTCATAACGTGGTACTGTTCTTCTAACGGTGTATCGTCTTAAAGCAGAAAATCTCAGCATTTCCTCATTTTCAGATTTTGCTAATGAAGTATACTCTCTTCATTTTGCTAACAAATAGCGTTTTCGATACTTTTGCGTCACACCAACTGCGATTCCGGCCGACAACAAACACGTTTTTTACAAGGAGCAACATGTATCAGCTTACAACAACCATTATCTGAACGAACTAATCCGGACTATCGATCCCGAAAAACCTCATTTTGCCGTCTTCGATTTTGACGGAACTCTGGCCTTGGGCGATCTATCTGCAGTAATGATGTATGAACAAATGATAGAAAAACTGTACAAGATTCCCGACGATAAATTCATATCGCTTTTATCGCTTGGATACGACAGAAAAGCAGCCGACGAATGTCTAACGAAAGGGATGGAAACTAAGATTGGAGAAGATATGGAGGATGAGTCTGTTACCTTTCGGGAGCTTCTGGAAAGCCTTTTCGAAGATTATAAAAGGCTGAAAGACGAAACCATACAAGGGTCTGACCTCGATATTGTTAATAACAACTTCTATGCCAAGCTTGGTTTCTATAACGGAGGTCTCAATGAAATTCTACTAAAGGTTGATGAAAAGCATCCTTGTAAAATGCAAATTGGACTCAGGAAAATCCCACGACTTTGGTATGGGCTGAGTGAGAAAGAAATCCAAAGACTTGCTGAAAAGGCTTCTAAAAGCACTGCTCGAATACACGTCTTGGAATCCTACTACTCGGAGGGTTCATTGAAAGTGAAAGGGGAGCACCATGCCGTAGTCAGAAGTGTTCCACAGCAAATTGCGCTGCAAGCATGTAGATTTGACGGCCGCTCTTTATGGTAGTGGCAAGGCTGATCTAATCAAGAAATGGCAATTGGGCACGCTCATCCTGGCTTCAGGAGATAGCAGGGACAATTTTGAGCTGCTGGAATCTGTTACTGATCCTGCTGGAATCAAGCTAATCATCAACACAATACCTTCTAATGAAAGCATGCTGGGGCTGTACAAAAAGTATTCTGCTGGAATGGTACATCAATCGTATCCCAGAGTACTGATTCAAGGCACTGATCGTTCCGTGTTATCGTGGATCCCTACTGCTTACTCAAAGGGTAGAATGCTTTTGAAATACACGAAGACCGAAGGTTGCCAAGAGTACATCTCCGACATAATCCATGAAGGAGAGTGGTTTGATGGTTATAAAGTCGATGAGTACAGGTCTCCTGCCCACAACCCAAGCTCCAAAAGTGCTTGCGGATATGGAGGATGTAATCACGCGCATCACTCCACTGGTATTCCTGCAAAAGCTCATTGCGAAAAGTCTGTGCACAAACGAACTCCATGTGGACATGTCCATGCAAATGTTTTTACTGATGCAGCAAATCTAAGTGTAGCTCCTCCAGCGGATGGAACACATGATATCGGCCACCACGACAACATTTCTCCAACAAACCTGTGATAGGTGCACTCGCTACTGCACCCATCGCCACGGCAGCAGGCGGATTGTACGCGCTATTTAAACCCAAGGAACAAATTCCACCGCCTACTGACACTAACTCAGGCACCGTTGATGCTACCCCTCCAATGACCGATCGACATAGCGATTCATCGACGACTGATTCATCGACCGACTCCAATAACGACGCAAACGCAGTACCTAGTGTCCATGCAAATGTTTTTACTGATGCAGCAAATCTAGGTGTAGCTCCTCCAGCGGATGGAACACACGATATCGGCCACCCCAAAAAGCGTTTTTCCAACAAACCTGTGATAGGTGCACTCGCTACTGCAGCCATCGCCACCGCAGCAGGCGGATTGTACGCGCTATTTAAACCCAAGGAACAAATCCCACCGCCTACTGACACTAACTCCGGCACCGTTGATGCTACCTCTCCAATGACCGATGGACAGAGCGATTCCTCGACCGACTCCAATAACGACGCAAACGCAGTACCCAATGCTCCTGATGGAACTGTCATTGCAGCACCCAGTGTTCCAGATGGAAGTGTCCCCGCAGCACCCAATGTATCAGAGGGAAGTGTCCCAGCAGCAGCCGGTGCTAGTGATAGCAGTGTCCCTGCAGCACCCACAGCATCCACACCATGAAGCTAGCTCGTTTATCGATAATTTTTTCTTGAATTCATTACTTTAAGCGATGAAGATCGAGATCTGCCACTCACCAAACATGATCTAGCCAGGCATGTTCCCCAATTAATAATGTCCGCACACTTCTCATGATGTCATTCAAGACTTCACGTCTTAGCGAAAACACTAGAGAATTTTCTTGCTCGATACGGCGATAGGTGTGATTTGTGCTGCTGACCATATTTGAGCCTTTGAGTTTTGCTAGGGGTACCAGGCAAGAGAACTCAAGTCATCTACATAAGGTGTTTGGCCTTCACCGATTGAGATGTCTCATTCTCAATTGGCAAAATTTGGAATATATGGTATATCTTGCGTCTAAACATCTATCACAAGTTAAAGCCGTGCGATGGACCAGATGCATAGAAGGTCAAGTCGGCATGATGCATGAGTTTAAAGTACCCGTAGATTCTCCACGTCGAGTTGCAGAATGTTGGACGATGTCGACAGTAATTTTGCAATTGCTTCAGGGATTGGATTACTCAGCTGATCCTGAACAGAATGATGAGCTCCTGAATAAAAGTTCAATAAAACGGACCCTGGATCCTCTTTTATGTTGAAAGGAGCTTCGAAATGATCGTATTGTGATTGAGTTTAAACAAAATGCCCCAGCACGTACTCTGTCAACATGATTGCGCCCTCCACCATGAGACTCAACGTGAATGATTTGGCCTGTATATTCTGCTTTCCAAGATCAATTAGCATGTATCGTAACGGCATAAATATTACGACTACTTTTGCTGGAATATTTCTATGGTTTTGAGGGCTGCCGTTGTTGCAAACTGATCGGTGCAAATGTTCAGGGAGCATACACACACTAAGATGCATTGATCAGTCTCGTTTTTAGCGCACGTTTGCTTCGGGATATGCCACAATCCATGCCACGAATATCAGATAAAGATTCCGTATCCACATTTTTTTTGCATACAATGGGCAAGAAACTCTGCTCTCATCTCTTTTTCTGGCTGACTAAGCAATGCAGTTATAAACGAGCTACGCCATCCAATGTGTAGTTTGGACCAACCTGAACAATTTTTCTTGTGGGTAATTACCGTCTATCCGTAAACAGCATCCCATACACGATCATGTCAAATTGATTGCACTGAAGCTTCATGCGGTAGACGCAGATTTCGCATAATTGACATCCTGAGCAAATGTCAAACAGATAAGGTTCCGGTTGAGGGTGCAGTAATAAGCTATCCATGATCTGATCTCGGTAGGAGTCGTTATTGCGGTTAATGCTTGTGCAATGTGACATAGTGTGAGCTACCAAGGATATACGATACTGACCCGATTTTGCTCATCACGTACACTCATTATCAGCCATCTCCTACCTGACACAGTCGGAGCGAGCGTATAGTACCTGGGGAGTGCGAAAGCAGAGCAATGGTGTCATTATAATCGTAGCGAGTCCCTCAAAACCTGGTATTTCACAGATTGGGTACTAGTATGCTGCAGAATCTATCAGATGCGGCATTTAAAAGCAGAAATGCTGTCTCTACTGTATTAAATTGCTACTGATAAACATCGGGAAATTATGTGGGCAGATCATTCTCGCAACGTGATGGTTGTCACTTAATCACACCCGCTCGGACCCGGGAAATCTAATTGTATCTAATTGGCAGCTCTGTATGTACTCCGCCGAACCAACTCACGCAAGTAGTTACCCTGTGTTTGTATTGTTCCGTATCGGTCAAATGAACACAGCGGATACAGGTCCTTTAACTACATCAATAGCCACATACCATGCTACCACATCTATTTTCTCTTAACTCCACGCGGATCGCATGTTGTCTCGTGGCGACACATAATTGTCATTTTATGTTGCCGCCTTCGTGACATTCAATTTGTCAAGGAAATCATGCAGCTGAATCTTAGCACGGCGACGAACGTGTATGTCATGAGATAATCAGAACCCCTTGAAGGTAGCGTGCTACACCTTTTTTGTGGGATGATAGTACATTATCGCTATACTTGCTGATCTATGTGATTAATGTTACCAGTTTGAGTCGAACAGTTGCCTTGACCCCATGCATGTAAAGCACATTTGCGCCTGCCTTGATCCTATGCATGTAAAGCACATTTGCATCTTCCTTGGCTTTCTACTATGGAGGAAACGAATAGTAATCTTCATCCGTGTTCTATCACAAGGCGCTACAGCGTGCTGGATTATCAGCAAGTCAACAAGATATTAGTAGTTCGATATCAGACATAAGTTTACCTTCTATCAGGGACGACACTGATCCGATGCCTATTATGCTTATGTTCTTCGTACATTCCATGTCACGTGCATATCTTCGATTATGAAGGGTGAAAGGGCATTTGGGCACGATACTTCTAATTACTGTCAAAAACGACATGTAGAATTACGGCTACATTCTCGACCAACATACAACCTCCATCTACGATGTATAAGTCTCATGACCTTGATTTTGTTTCGAGTTGTGGATACTCTTCAAGTAGATACCACAGATATATACGTTACTTAATGATCAAGACAGCAGGTACAATAGAAACGATTCTACATACGCACGAAAGAAGCAACAACTAACCATCCGTGCTGTGCCATCCAATTGAACATATCCTTTCTAGACACGGTGTTTACGTCACCTACAATCAACCATGTAGTTTTAGGCAAAACTTGATCAATCTGCCTTTGTTGAGGTCAAATTTTGTATAAACATTGTTCATGCGCTGTAGTAGCTTCAGCGCTGAATATTATTTTGTTTTTGTCTCATGGTAGGGGACATCATCTTTCCCAACAGGAGCAACCTCGACAATGAATTATGGTTTACGTGCTGTTCTGTACATGCCGAACTGAACTTCTACAGTCAGAAAAATAATACGCTTTAGAACACACTGTCAAAATGACTTGGGTTGAGGTTTGTACTCTGCAATAACGTACTATCCGGAATGACGGTGATGCTTGCAACCCACCCATGCGATAAGCTACAAGGTCTAGAATAATGTTCGACGTATTGCACATTTTTCTTGCGAAGGATCGCGAGTATTATATTACTACACATTACGGTTGCGTTTAGCAACTTGTTAATCCGACTTCAGCATGTCGTGGATTTAAGGAAGCAGATTGGTTACTACGGCCATAGGCTCAAGGTCATTTGGGCCGATATTTTGCAAAGCTGCTTGACTCTGCTGCCTCTCCGATGGTTGCAATAACATTGATGACAACATCTCTAAAAATCAAGGCTGTGGAACCGAATATGTAAAAGGATTAGACTATCCCAACACTCAAGCGCAGAGGAAGACTCGTATTTCCTAGCGAGTAAAAATGCAACTGGATTACAGAAATAAAGGTTCTGATCCACGTAATAAACCTCAAGGTTATAAAACCTGATACCGTCATACAGTAGCTAAAGCCAAGTTGAGCAGCTGTTGCTCGAGGTACCTTCGTGAAACCCAAAAGTTACCTAACAATGTAATGGGTTGGCCCATTGCAGCATATGCTGTACTCACCTATCCACTTAACAAGGATTCCACAAACTTCATCCACGATTGAATCCGGTGGAGACACGTTCCTGTACGTGACCGTGAAGAATCACAAGTATTTAGTCAATCGTTTGCTTCGAAGTCCTCAAAACACTTCGGATCACACGCACAGTCCTTCACACAAGTACGAATATGGCTGGCGGCATCAGAAATGAGTCTTTGATCCATCAAAGTGCCCATTAGAGCATATCTCGAGACATGGTCGAATTATATATCAACGTGGTCGACGAAGCCTCTCCGGCTTCATCGCACAAAATGGCTCCTTACCTACCACGCAGTTGCTGCAGAAACTACCTGCGTACCCGCTCCAGCGAAATGGAGGTCGCACGGCAACACCCAGTCTTATCGTACGGCATTTTGGACAACAAGGTTTACTGTAGGGTCGTCTACCATATGGGCTTTTCTTTCACAGCATATTGCAGCATCTTGTCAACCGTGGCAATCCATAGACTAGTTATTCAACAGGCACACCAACTAAGACCTATGAAAGCTTTTACGCAGTCTTCTAAAGAAAGCATTCCCACCGTTAAAGCATTAGAAGTCAGGGCACCACATGATTGGACACAAATGCGGAAACGTGAGCGCCATTCTGACCACGACATACTCTCGCTTTGATCCGACCTTGTTTTGCGATTCAGCATAATGGTCTTAAACCTCGCAGGAACTACCGATGTCATACCTCAAAAATCAGCTGCATCTTTGCATGTGACGCCGGGGAAAATGGCAGAGCATTTGATTTGGGATTGTCTGATTGCAAGGACCGTATGGACTACTGCGGCCCGACCACTCGAAAAGACTTTTCCTTCTCCTTATCGCTGGTCTACGACTGTCGATTGGACCGAATTGGTCCTGAATGCGTATGCGTGCAAGCAATTCGGCACACACAGCATCGTCAGGTTACTCAACGTGATTCGATGCGCTGTTTTAAATCCCTCTGGGCGGAGAGAAGTACAGCCATTTTGTTACGACACTCCAGTAATACCTGCATATGGCTTCCATGGTTGGTTCTGGCTTGATATCTTTCGAACTATATTTTACCGCGAGTTTCTAGAGTCAGTAAGCTAGATGAAGAGTGTAGTGAAATCTGAGAGAGAAAACATCTTGTTACTTATAGGAAGACACATAACAAGCACGAATTCTGATAAACTGAAACGGGATTAATCTTGGCGTTTATTGTAACCCATCGAGTGATTGTCAATAGGTATACTGTAGTCCATACATCAATTCCTACACAGAGCGTAGTATGCAGAAATATAGCCTTTGTCTGCCAGCAAATCATACTATGAGTTCGCACGTATTGCGCGAAAATATGGCGGTGATAAGATATATTGAAAAGCTGCAGCTCCACTACAATACAAAAAATGCCATACCGCTATGTAGAATATCATGCCTCTTTGTAGAAGAGTGTTGTGCACTGATGTACCAGCTGGTGATTCTGAACGAGGGTGCTTTCTGTTTACACACGAAAACCTGAACAAAATAGAAAATGGTGGCATCTCCTATTGCTGTTCACTTCCCAGGTGTTCGTTCATGCTCGAAACGAGGCATCATATCACCAGAATTGGTCAAGTTACTCTATTTATAACGTAATCGAAGTACATACGTCCATTATTTTTATCGCAAAAAGATTTTGCGAGCCATTAAAAGGAAGCCGCTAAGGCCACAGTCCAAAAGTACTGTATCCACCATAACAATGAAATGACGATGTATGTGTATACGCGTAGTATTAGGTTTGTGATATAAGAATAGTCGCAAGATCTTGAATAGGAAGTAGACATCCCATAGACCTTACATGTCGTGCAAATTGAAATGGATTTAGGAAAGAGAAGTACGGAGTTTATTGCTTATTCTCATCAAAAGTCGAGTCCTCTAAGATCACAGATTGGCCATTATTAGTTCTTTTTAAGTCACGGCTTAGGGCTAAAACCGAGATAAGGGTTAGATTGATAGTCTGATTGAAATCATCATTGTTGCTGAGAGATATACTGTACTTGAGTTGTCTCAGATTCCTCTAAAAGGACAACAAGAAAATTGCCTTTACCCTTCCACAATCTTGCTTCTTCTGAAATCCCGTGAAGATTTCAATAAACGCCTTCACGATCACAATTGTAGTGTACAACTTGTCGTCCATCTTGTAGCTTGTACGAAGAATTAGTAACAACTGCATAGCCCTCTATAGCAGCTTTGATGTTTATAACTTTCTCAACATTCATGCCAGCAGCATGCATATCGAGGACTGTTTAGGCAAAGGTTTATCTTTGATCTTATGCTGATAAATATATTAGTGACCCTATGTACAGTAGTTTTAGACCGTGGCGGTAATATTTTGGACTGTGGCCTTAGCGGCTTCATTTATAAAATCATCCGGTGTATGCTATTCTCCCGTTTAGGGTATAAACAGAGAAACGATTTGCCGACATATACTGCTCATTTCTGTGGAAGCTGGGTGATTATGCTGGATAGAGTAGAGCTTGAACTTTAATCCTCGTTTGGGTTCGAGTAATACCCTTCTCGTGGCTTGACTGGATCCGATAGTGCATTTCAATCGTGGTGACCTTGATGACAATACAGCTGGATTGGTGATAGTCCAACATAAAAAAGCCTTCTGCAACTCTGAGAAATTCACCTTGTGATTCACATTGTGGCAACGCTACATGGGGACAAAAGCATAATGCGGAGGAGACCGAAATCAAGCCTTTATGATATCTTCAATAATGAACATTCTGAGGGTGATAATGATATATTATCTTACTACCCGGAGTA
>CACSLJ010000539.1:0-11341 GCA_902706625.1 Albugo laibachii | reverse complement strand
TGATTGTAACAAATCGCATGAAAAATCCGACAACTAGAAATATCACACTTGATACTTGCTGGCGTACGATCGCAATGTGTTTTAAATGGATGGGTGATGATGATGATCTTAAAATCTTTAGTCTGGTTATACCCTACTCTGACAATATGGTAAATACGCGTGAGATCTTCATACCATGTTTCTATATAGCCAGAACTTACAAGGAGACGTTTAGAGTTCGTGCAACTATCTCTACTAGTGAGCTCGATTTTCTTACTTTGTCTCAACAAAGAATCTGAAAGGAGTCTCAGGTCCAAAAATCGCAGCCTGCAATCCACTGCATAAGAATCAGATGGTGATGAAACTCACTAGCATAAAGCGCTTGGCTTGAAGCCTCAAGAGGTTTTGAAAGAAAAATCAAATTAGGATCTTCAAATTACATTAATTCCTCTCAATCTCATCTCTACAGCCATTTCTACTCAATGCAACGCTCCAACCACGATCTGTAATCTTCCAACAATAACGATAGCGATAGTCGTAGCCGTAGTACGGATATCCGAATCCACCACTTCAGAACTGTTGTTGATCTCTGTCATCGTCATTTTCACTAGCCCCACGAACATGTATTGTTCCGGATTGCTCCTTGATGTGAAAGCGGTCATTCTGTGAGAGCAACACATTGCTGTCGCTGACGCCAATGAGGTTATGTACGATTGCGTTGTTCTTATTTAAAAGCGCAGCTGCATCGGTCAGAACGTTTTTGGTGGCCTTTGACTGAGAGAATGACGTCTAAAGAAACGCAAACACCGCTTCTACTAGCATGTCACTTTGCTGACCCTTGCTGGGAATTGAAAATTGCTACTGATGGACTATTTTCATCCCGCGCCGAATCCACATCAGCTTATGCACGAATTCCCTGTATTACAGAGTCTGCTGGCCGTCCCAGGAATGTATCAGTGGAAGTGAGGCAGGATTTAGATAATATGAAACAGTATGTTTGCGCTCATGGGATTCTGATATTGCTATTCCAATGCGATAAGCTCAACACTCATTGATATGCTGTGGGAGATCTGTGTAAATATGCAGAAAATCGTTTGTTAAATTTTGTGTATTGATATGATTTATACATAAGGCCTCTTGTCCGATGCGCTTACTATCGTTTTCAAGAGGAAGATAAGCTGCTATACTGAGTGGTGGAAAATATTTAAGTGAGTATATTATTTTGGTTTATCTCCTAGAATTCTCTCTTCATGTGGTCTGACCTTGTCTGCGCTGTTATGTCCCTGATGTACTAATCACGCCGTGATTTGGTCACTCCATTGGATACCCGCTGTGTCTCGAACTCAGCGAAATTCATCACTTTCCAACACTCCTCCCTCACGGCTTCGAGCGTAGGTTCCAACAGCTCCGAATTACCCTTTCACCATTTTTTGATCCAGCGAGCATAGTTTCATCAAGTCTCGCAGTCGGACAACGCTAAACGCCTTCGTTAGCAAATGAGCCGCCATCGCTTCGGTCGGGACGTAGACAGGTTTCACGACACCTTCTCTGGCATAAATCCTTAATAAATTTCAGCTTGATGTCGATGTGCTTTGCAAGCGTCGAGCTTTCTTCAATTTCCATTTGACGGATTGCCGCTTGGTTATCCATCTCCATCGTCATCCGCAATACTACGTTGAAGCCCAATTCAGTATGCAGGTCACGCAGCCGCAATAATTCTTGCCCTGCGTGTGAAGCTGACGCAACCTCTGCTTCCATCGTGGGCAGAGCAACGGCTGTCTGTTTGCGGCAAGTCCATCCCACAATCATGCCATTCACGCAATACTTACCCCCAGTGATAGATTTGCGGTCGACTTTATCACCTGCAATATCAGCGTCGCTTTTGCTTGTAAGCTCGATGGCAGAGATTTCTGCATTTTCCTTTGCTTAAGCCGAAGCTTAACTTTCTTGGTTCTTTTTAGGTACTTAGCAAATTCGCTTAGCCAACTGCCAGTCGCTTGTAGTGGGCGCATGCGATTAGCGACTAGCTCGGTGTATTGCATAAGCGATGTCCGGGCGTGTACACCGTGTCAGCTATAGTAGTGAGCCCACAATCGATTAAAATTTCTTCACCGATGCAGATCAATCTGAACTCTCCTTAGGAAGCATTGGGTCCACCTCGCGCAAATCGTTGTCGTAATCGAGTCCAATTGGGGTGGTCACTATATGTGCATCTTGTAGCACAAAATTCTCCAGCATCTCATCGATAGATGCTTCTTGATCAAGTTCATATCCACCCTCTAACGACTGGGAAGTTCGCATTCGTAGACTTGTTCACGACTCCTGAATCTTTGATTTGCAACGTTGTTAAATGCTTAAATAATTGGTCCACTCACTTCTTCGATGTTCCCGTCACCAGTAAATTTCAACATACACTCCCACGACAGTTTGACAATCACATTAAGCTTTGTAATAGAGTCATGTGTCCATGCACACTGCGCAAAGACTGATCGCAACAATTCCGCATGCAACAATTTTGCCCAAAGCCGCCCGGCCTGTTTTAGGCAATATAGTTTGCGCTGAATTCGTAACACCACCTCTCCAGCATGTTGCACTCCAAGTCGCCAAAGATCCTCTTTGTCCACAATCATGCCCTCTGGAACATACAAAATATTTCGATACCCGGCTCCGTAGATGCTTTTCATAGGCGTTCGGCACATCGCCATGTCTCACTGACACGCCCCAAGTTTCTGATAATGCCAGGATAGCTCGCCTGTCGTCATGTCCATGCCGTCAGCAAATTTCATCGTATAATATTCCCGTATGACTGCAGCGATTCAGTTTCGGATTTTGCTGCATTCTTCCATTCTTTATGCTTGTCGCTATTCATTGCAGTGTTCAAGCTCTACATATCTTCGTGGGAGACCGCACCACCTATTTCGCGCGGTGGAGTTCTTCCTACCGTAACGCATCTTCATACCCATGCTTGGACTAGGCACTGGCGTTTCATCAGCAATAAATTTTGCGGACCGTCTTCCTTGACCTCCAAGCTTTCCACGAGTCTTTCTTTTGGTATTCTCTTTGTGCGTCTCCTCCCGTTGTCCAGCATCGTTATTCTCGCTCGCGAGTTTCTCATCGCAAGTTTCACCCTCAAATCCGTCACTAATATTACGGATGAGATTTGCATTTGCTTCCTCGCTTAAAGTCTTGATATTTCGGACGTGATGCGTGGTATGTACTACTCGATCTCTCGTAAAAACACACGGTAACCTTTAATTTCATTCTTGTTACTGATATTGAAACCCTCCTACCCGCGTCTGCAATTGATTCATTTTATGGCGTTCGGATAGCAGTACACGGAGAGCCGAAAATGACAATGTCGATCAGTCTAGGCTTGATGCCTGTAGGAACTTCAATTGGTGACGTGCGATCAATGTTTCCTCGAGCGGGGCTGCGATTAAGAATATACGCTGCGTATTCTGCCGTATCGCCCCAGAATTTCAGAGGGGACCAGACCCGAATATCATGGAGCGTACCACGGTCATTATCGTTTGGTTCATACGCTCCACCTTTCCGTTAGAAGCTTGATTGTCGGTTTCCGACCGCAGTCGACGCACACACTCCTTCTTGCAAATCAATTCGACCATCTTGTATTTGATCCTATCATCTGTGCGAAGACAGTCGATTCTGCAAGTAGAGCGCTTCTCAAAGTAGACGAAAAAGTGCTCGAACTGCTTCGTTGCCTTGTCCTTTGTCTTGGTGAGGAACCCGCCGAAATAATTACTTTTGTGGTTATCAAGATTAATGATACACCTGTTTCCAAGCCTACCCTTCAGCGTGATCGGTTCATTGATGTCACTGCAGATGCCACCACCGACTCTGTCTGTAGCGGAGCTATGATAGCTCAACGCACAGAGGAAGACCGGGCTCAGAGAGCCGCTTCGTTCTAGGAAATAACTAGGAAATACATAGAGTCGACTAGCTCTTAGAGCTTTTACAGGTCTAAGAAGACATACGAGCACAAAACGCTCTAGAGTAACAGACTCAGGAAGGCTTCTAGTCTCTTTCACTAAAATGGAAATTGTCTTTTCTTTAGGATTAATTAAAGAATAAACATCGCCTAAACACTCCTACGTAAGGTTTTACTATCTAGCATAGTATAGCTCATATACTGCGTAATAAGTGGCTGACAGAAGTCCCCCTTCGATATCTTCGTACTTAGTACGAGCCTTACGGCTAGCGGGCTCACGGGTACCCACCGTAGCCGATCAGGTATACCTATGACCGGTAACACGTTATATGACCGTCGGAGACACTAACCGACGTGAAACAACGTTAGTTAACCTCCAGTTGCATTACCGACGCTTAACACCGTTACACGGTGCATGGGCGCATTCATTCCCGTGCCCTTCTGTGACTGCTTGTTACATTTTTGTTTGCCATGAGCATATGTCACTTCTGTTGACCTTTTCCTTATTCGTAAGCCGTATCCCACTCTCAGGGTCACCTGTCATGCGCTCAATTGTGTCGTAAGACAGATGAAAAAGTGTAGGTGGAATCCAATAGGCCGCCTGACTGTGCACTGGGGTCTGTCGTACTCATTGCTTCAGTGAGCGCCATAAGTACGCAATTATTAGCTTGCGTAGTGTCTGCCTAGACAATTCTCACCACCACTTTATTGTTCGTATCCTTGTGTACACCAAACACTTTGCATCCGTCACTGCGACGAACAACACAGCATTTTTGTTCGTCGTAGCGAAGCTCGCAACCCATCTCGTCAATATGTTCATATTTAATATTCCACGGGAAATTCTTTGCGTGATATACTTCACGCAGCTTAAGTAGCCGAACTTCACCGTCAACGCAAGCCATGAACTCAGCGCTTCCCTTGAGTTGCATTCGCATGCTCTCTCCGTCCTGGAGCAAGCACTTTTCTTCGCACTTCACTGTGTAATGAAGCTGCTCTGCCGTTGTCAATAATTTACAACATCACCCGCTGTTGAGAGTCCACTGAGAGGTGGGGTACACACCATCTACGACGGTCAACGTAAAGTTCTTTTTCTGCTCGCTTGGGCAGTCGTGGTCATAGTGACCTTCCTTCCCCCACTGGAAACAAGCACCAGGCTTCTTGTTTGAGCGCCATGTTTTCCGTCTACGATCCCATCTTCCTTGACCTTGACAACGGCTAACGTTGACTTGCATCCAAAGCTAGGAGTAGGATCATATATCGTGGCGAAGTGCCTCAGTTCCTTTGCTTTTCTTGAAAAGTCATCTCGCTGCGGATTTTAGTCGCACCAGGAGAACACCTTAGAATACACTTGACGAGCAGGAATACTTCGCGATATTCTCGAGCACCTGATCGGGTGCACCACCATCAGCCTCACCCACGGCCATCAGGAGCATAATGTGATCATTTCATGACACTGAATCTTTATTCTTCGACGTCAAAGCTAAAAATGACTAAAACCATGATATCTTGGGACTGGACTCCATATTCATCCGGTCCAAGGATGCAGCAAGATGCTGTCGAAGAAAAGGACCATAAGGCATGGGATCCTCCAATAGACCTTGTTCTGCAAAACAACGGACGAAAAGATTGGTTGTTGCCTTTTGATCGCTATTCCGTTGGAAGTGTGGATGCAGAAGTATTTTCTGAGGCAACTATGCGGTTGAGAAGGAAACATGCTGGTCGATGAAGTCGGAGAGAATGCGTAGACCACGGATATATAAAAGCCCACTATACTTGGATATATGATCTAATGGGCGTTTTGAGGACCAAAGATCCGTTTGTAATGACGCCGTAGCGGTGCCTGTAAACGATCGTGCGTGTGAACCGAAGTGCTGTGCGAAATTCCAAGCAAACGATTCCATTGTTGAAGGGTCGAATACCAAAAAGATCCCAACCCTGCCCGCTGTGAGCCTGAAATCCCGGAGAAGTGAATAGGATAGCAGAGGATATCCGATCCAACACCCTTAGCTTGTAATGGTGTTGTCATCAATGCTATTGCTGCCCGGAATCATCACGGCACGTGTATAGGCGAGCATCGTCGCAAACCATCTCGTATAGTGCACAAGTGTATTGCTCGGTAAAAGCTTTGAAGGCAGGGAAGGTCCAAACCCCCGTGAGACGCTGGTCGTGTAATCTTCTGCCATAGGGCCTTATTGTGCGTTATCAAAGTAGGAGGTAGCTGGAAGGGGAAAGCCTTGCAGAGATTCCAGACCGAGGTACAGTGATCACCGCAATTAGTCTCACGGATACTATTTTGCGTGACTTGTTTTTTTTCCTTCTCACACTATTCAGTATGTGTGTCACTGATTATGAACGCAGACTATATTATGTGTGGTAAAATTAATCTCATCGTCACTAATTACCGTTTTTACCAAAATTAGTAACACAACGCCGGAACTATTGGAAGAATTTAAGGTTAGGAATTAGGTTTCTAGTCTTACTTTGCATCAGGCTAAATGACTCTTTAGGGTACCCTAAAATCTGTGTTTTATGAATCACTGATGTGCCGATTCGCCAACCACAAAAGAAGCCTGTCTCAAATGACAAAGGGAACACGCCATTCCGTAAACTACCTGCCGTTTGATAAAAAGAGCACAATATTTTTCATTGCGGTAATTTTGGTTCGCTCGCTTGGTCCTTAACTAATTCTAGCCAATAAAATGAAACTACTTACTAGGGCAAGGTTACCGTAGTGGTGAAAAACAACACCAAGCGTGTTGCATTTCAAGGTCATTTATTAGAAGCAATACTAATCGCTTAGCCCTTAACTGATTCTAGCCAATGAAATAAAGCTACTTACTAGGGCAAGGTTACCGTAGTAGCAATCACATCGGCCTCTCTATTCGCTGAGCAAATCCTTTGAAGCCATCACATCTCCGATATGGCTGTCAAGCAAAAGCATCTCTCTAAATCTGGGTACCGCGAAGTGTTGCAAAAAGGTGAAGTGTTTCAAAAATAAAAAATAACGAAAAATACAGTTTGGTAATTTTCCCTTTCCGCAAACATCTTCGTTCACCTGCCAACAGAAACAAATTACACAACTGCAACCTCGCCCTCGCTTGAAATATTTGTGATGGGAGACATCCTGTCGGCGAGGAGAGTCTCCTGTGGTACCAATTACTGCAGTGCCAGCAAATTCCTCGGGATACCTCCTGATTATCTCTTGGAGGTGGGAAACAGCTGCTTCTCCTCCCACACGCAATCGACGCTCAGCGAAAGACCACATCGGATCATTGCTTTTCGGGCGTAGGTCATGCCATTTTCGTCACGCATAGCATTCACTTCGCTCACTGCATCGGACGCAAGTGACAGGAACTACCTCTTGCCAGGATTTCTCAGCTTGCCAGACCACGTCCCGTCGTTACGTGGCGCGTTTTGCCACCCGTTTCCTTGGATTAGCTCGATATTCTTCACGTTCCACTTGCGACTCCGGACGTACTTGATCTTGGCGATGACGAAAGACTCCGCTGGTTGACAAAGATCGGTCGCGTTAGCAGGATAGAAGTTGAGCCGAGCGCTCAGCTTTTTCAGCTCGCACTCGCACTCTTCTTCGGTCAGGTGAGACGAGCAGTTGTCGAGGAAAATAGATTTCTCTCTGCCGTGTCGGTCAGATGTCATCGCTCTCCATTCCCCCAAGTACTCGCGAAAGTTGCGGTTGGTCATCCATACCTTCGGACCTGATCTGTAGTAGACACCCGGTGTGCTGCCACGAACGCCGCGAATCGGGTGGCTGTTCGCTTGGCTCGTGAAGATTATCATTGGTGGTAGAAATTTGGCTTAGGTCCACCAGAGACCCTCACAACCATCATAATCCCCTTGCCACCAGAAACGACGTCTGCATACTTGATCTGCTTCTCTCCGACAAATCCGAGGGTCCTTCCGTTGTCAAAATCGATGACGAGGTGAGTTTCGTCGATGTTCTCGATGGTATCCTCGTTGAGGGCGCCAGAGTCGAAGCCTCCCTTCAGCTCGCCGAGATGTGCGGCCACTTGCTGCTCAATGAATCTCTTCTTTCCAGCGCTGACTTGCTTTTTGCCTGTCTGGTCCCACAGAAAAATCTGGTGGCTCTCCATGAATGTTTGGACCCACTGCGCACTAATCTCTCTGTCAGGAGCGTCCACGACAGTGGACGCTCTTCGAGTTGGACGGTCCGTTTCCTATTTTGATGATTCGCAGTGCGAGCTGCCGTAAAAGCGGAGCATCAAGCTTAAGACCAACCTTTCTTAGACGTTCAAACCCGTCCAACAGCTCTGGGTAGAGCCACAACACTCAATCGCACCGTGGTCTTCCTCGTCCCACAAGTGCTTTTCGCGATGAGCGCTTTCGACCGTCAGCAGTTCGCGACGACAGCTCGCGCGATCCACGCGCTGCGTCGAGAATTTTGTCTCGACCCTTCCACCACGACGCTGCCTTCGTGAGATTGGCGCTGAGCGTCGCCGCGTTGAAGATGTCAGGGAAGTCATCGACAGCTCTAGCAAGGAGGCCCTTCGACCATCCGCCCTTCTCTTTCTTTCAGCAAGCCAGCAACCCACTTTGACGCGCTGTGCGATCGTACTCACAGACTGTAGGGCGGGTTTGCCTTGGCGTGGGTTAGTCTCGGTGTTCTTAAAGGTGGAGAACTGTGGGCAGGGGCTTGTATGAATCAAGACGGGTAGGTCTTTGATAGCGCTGGCTCAGCAGTACAAAGGCCGCGCGAAAACGAGGCGACGATTGGTGACGACGAATCGGGCGTGAGGAAGGTTTGTGTCTCGCATCGTGGGCAGTGAGTGGGCCGGCCAGAGCCCTCCTCACCAAGAGGCGTTCCGAAGAATGAATGCATGTTCACGAAGCCTGATGGGCACTGGTGGACGCCACCAGCCACGCCACCAACTATGCCACCACACCCGACAAACGCTTATTTGCTGTCGGTGTTGCACATCGTTTTGCTTCTGGTTGTTTATCTACCCACTTATCAATGTCTCAACGCAGACTGATTACGGGCTCCAGTCACACACAGACTAAATATATATGTCAGCATTTCATATCACGGTAAATTGTCCCACACAAAACATGTGAGACTAATTTGCGTATGAGACTAATTATCAGCACAGACTACTTGCGGTGATCACTGTAGTGATTGCTTCTGGGAGTGGTCTGACAGCGGCTGGATATCATAGCAGAGGGAGGGCGATAGACCGAAGTAAATTCGCTCTACCCTTTGACGTACGGGCACGACACCTCCATAATGCCAGTCTTGATTGAAAGGAAACCAAAATGAAGTCGAAACGGCGTGTGGAAAAAGGTGAGACTGCTGGAGAAACCTCAGAAACGATACCGTGTTGTGAGAGATCAGTAAATCGCTGGCGGTGGACGGAGCAGACGGATGAATATGAAAACTTGAGTCTTGGTAGGATCGAGTTAGAGTCCAACAGCTTGAGCATAAGTATGAACATGCTGGGGAAATGTTAGTGTATCACTGGTTTCGCCCAGGAAACCGGTGACGTCGTCGGCGAAAGAAGAAATATCATGAGGTTCGGTGTCATGACGGATGGGTATTCCAAGGTGTCGTCATAGCACGGAGATATGCCAGCATGGGTTCCAGGAAAAGAATGAAAAGTGGCGGGGACAATGGATCGCCTTGACCAACGCCATTGCCCAGCTGAAAGAAGGCGCTCGCGTGACCATTCACCATAATGGTGATAAGGGTGTCTCTGAAAAACGTGTCATTCCAGGCTAGAAACCGGACCAAAGCCGAGATGCTGGAGAGCAAGGTGTAATGCGGGACATAGTACGCTGTCAAATGCTTTTGCAAAGTCAAACAACACCACTCCTCCAGTGGTCGACCATTCGTGACAGAGTAATTGGAGATTCTGAAGCGCACCAGAGCGTGTCTGATTGATCTGCCGTGTACGAAACATCACTGGTGCGAATGTAAAAGCTTCGGTAGACTAGTGCGGAGCCGATAAGCATGTATCTTTATGCCAAATTTGGCGTCGTGGTTAAGGAGGGTGATAGTTCGATAGTTGCTTGGAAGCGAACGATCTCCTTTCTTATAAAAAAGGGTGCTCAATGCCCGTCGTTGAACCTTGGCCTTTAGTCCCTTTTCCAGTTGGAAGGAATGCACGAGTTCCAGGACTCGGGCCCAGTCGGAAGAAGAGAAGAGGCGATAGTGTTCCATGGGCAAGCCATCGTATTATGGTGCTTTGGACGACTTGGACGACTAAATTGCCCAGTAATAGTCATGGGCAGTAAAGGTTGACTCCAAATAAGCGCGATCCACAGGTGGGTGATATCCTTCCAGTGGTGTGTTGTAGAAGCTGTTGCATCAGTGCTTCATCATGGGTGCGTTTGTCCATTGGATATTCCGTCGAAGGGATGAAATACGTTTGCCCAACAGTTATTATGAGCTTGTGCCTTTTCCTGCGGATCCATTGTGATAGAGCCATCGGCTTGTTGAAACGATTGAATGCATACATGTCGGGTCATCGGTGCAGGTGGGTGAAAGAATTACTTGGTTGCCTTCACGCTCTTATTTATGTCGCGATCAAAGTTGTGGAGGGCAGCCTACTTTTGTCGGTGGTGTACCAATTCGGTGAGATAAATCTTCAGAGTATCAATTTGGAGAGCTCTAGATGAGACCGGACCGATCGACTCCTGATGTTCCAACTTGTGGAGCTGAAAGTGGATGGCCTGAATCTGATCCTTCCCCCTAGACGTTATACAGTGAGACATGTAGCGCAGATAACGTAACTCATCACGCTTATGTTCATCATAAAACACTCCAGGGTTTCCGGAAGGACCTGATCGCAGGAGAGATAAAAAATTATCGTGAGATGTTTTGAGAGTAGCTTGCACGTCTGGGACCAAATTAACCATGTGAGGCATTTCCGAGAAGTCCTGGAATGTTTCGGATAATCTGGGTTCTATAACCGAAACGTGACTGCAAGTGGTCAGCGAAGTGGTAGTGGGTGGTATGATCATGATCGATACGGGTCATGGAAATGTGGAATACTTGCGTCGACCCGGACCAGTATATTCTTTGACAGACGGATGAGTAGGCCTATGCGCAGCGCATTGCTGTCGCAATAGTGCTGGTTGACGGAAGGGTCAACTTCCGGACGCTTTCAAGAAGTATTAACTTAATCTTCAAAATGATTTATGCCATAGGTGCATAAAACTATCATTGCTCCTATGGGTGGCTGCAATTGGCCCGAATCATGAGCAACACGGATCCTTGCGACTCAACAGTGTAAAAACTGTGATGTCGTGTTATTGTATGGACCATTTTCAGTGAATTGCGTTGATTAAGTCAGTTTCGAAATGTAGCTACTTCGTTTATTGCCCAGCACATCAATAGTCGACTTATCTTCATTACAGTTTACATGGTCAAACAAA
>CACSLJ010000538.1:0-11443 GCA_902706625.1 Albugo laibachii | reverse complement strand
CTAGAGGATTACTCACGGATTACTAATGTAACTAATGTATGTAACCATAGTTCAAGAAGAGTTAAGATTAAGGCTTAGATTAGCCAACAGTGAACTAAGGACCTGAACAATAATATACACTTTCTATTTTGCCTGAATACCAGAAGTATTTAACAGTTCCTGCTCAACAAGTTCCAGGATAGACGCATCTTCTGGTAAAATTCCCAAACCGGGACTCGAACCCGGGTCTCGTGGGTGAGAGCCACGTATCCTAACCACCTAGACTATTTGGGAATTGTTAACACTCACACTTATTTGATAACTAAGAATATTCTGGAATATGAGTCAGCTGATCAGCATCAAATCTCCAAAATATTATTGGAGATGAGCAAGGTGCTAAGTACCCTCCACTGACTTTGAAAGAATCATACACTCCGCAACAAGTGATATCGTACACCCATGTTTTTGTCTACTCCTCAGTCAATTTTTCGAATTTTCGGATGCTGTTTCGTTATGTAGCATAGCTCCTTAGTAGTAATAAGCTATGTGTGATAGCAATCGCAAATTCGCAAAGCGCAGGGGTCTCACATACAGATTTTGGTTTTGCCAACGCGACACATCAAATTGTACACCTCGACCTATACAAATTCTAAGTATAATTAATGAACAAACTAACACTGGTTGTATCTAATAGTGCGTTTTATTGCCTATCTTTGTGACAACCTCAACGCATCGTCGTGGCATCGAGTAAACAAGTGACACTATTGTGCCATGAGTTATTGCATCCCATGCGTCAGATAGTGCTGCCTTCGAATCAGAGACGCGCTCGAATTGTTTTCCATTAGAGTACACTTGCCTGCTCATAATCGAACACAAATCTTCAATGGGGTTGAGATCAGGTGATTTTGACGGCCAGTCAAGCATCTGAATCCCCTCTTCATTAAAGAACTTTCGGCTACGATGAGAAACATGTATGCTGGCGTTGTCCTGATGATAAATGAAGTCGTTGCCGTACTTGAAGGGGAGCAGATATTCAGACACTGTGTGCACGTAGTCTTCTGAACTCTGCCTCCCGGTCAGCACAACAAGCGTCGACTTACCACGGGCGCTAAAGAAGCCCAGACCATGACCGAACCACCCCATGCTTGACGTCGCTTCGTCTGGCGGGCGGGCTGGCGCAGGTCGCGCCAGTAGTGTTTGAAGCCGTCAGGTCCATCTAAATTCCATTTCTTCTCGTCCGAGAAAATGATTGAGTCCCAGATTGGCCCGGCATCCGTCCGAAGTAGCATGCCCTTGGCCCAGGCTTTTCATGCATCCATGTCCAAAGCCGTTAGTGGCAAAGTGTTCTCCATCGTGAAGTAAACGAGCCAGTCGACCTTTGCCACGATCCGCTGCACGCAGCGGACGGACACTGGAAGGCTTAGATCGGCTTTGAGCTGGGCGGCTGACAGGTTTCCCTGCGCCGTGGTGCGCACGATGAGTCGAACTTGGCGCTTCGAGAGGAGTGGAGTGGGTTCTCGGCGTTTCGGTTGTGAGGGTGAGGCAGGGCAAACCACTCGATGGATGGTGTCGAGGCTCCGCGAGGTAATCGTCTTAATGGCACGCAAGCTCAGGCCGGCCTCGCGAAGCAACTCAATCTTTCCCCGTTCGTGGTCGGTAAATCGTGGCTTCTTGTTTTCCTTCCCGTCACTTTTTTCCGCCGATATCATGTTGCTCAATGACACGTATCAATGATATCTGTACAACGAAACAATCATAGGTTTACACTTAGCATTTGTATGGGTCGAATGTACGATTTAATGTGCCGCGATGGCAAAACCAAAATTTGTATGTGAGACCCCTGCGCTTTGCGAATTTGCGATTGCTATCACACATAGCTTATTACTACTAAGGAGCTATGCTACATAACGAAACAGCATCCGAAAATTCGAAAAATTGACTGAGGAGTAGACAAACACATGGGTGTACGATATCACTTGCTGCGGAGTGTACATAAGAAGGAACGAAAGGTAGATAACGAAAACACCGAACCGGTTAAAGCTGGTCGAAAAGACTTCAGTTCCGATATTTCCAGATGACATGAATTGCGACCTCTTTTGATGCATTACAAAGGTCGTCTAGGGCCAGATCTCATGGTTTCCATATCGGTTCAATGAAGGGTATTCTCGATGACACGATAAAAGGCACATTGGTCAAACTGAGAGAAACTGAACTCGGGAAGGAAAGAGCTCTTCCCGAATCGGATTTTTCTTGCTGCAGGTGTAAAATTAAAGCTGCTTACCTTCTACTTTGCCAAAATTAAAGTTGGTGCACATGATGATACCAGGCTCAGATTATTGGAGAGCTTAGAATCTTGCTCGAACTGGAACGATTCAATATGCTGCGTGGAGTTTTATACCTCAATGGAGTAAAACGAGACGTGTTCAACAACGTCTATGAAGCTTACAAATCTTTCATTTAGCTAGAAGCACCAGGCCGACCACTCGAGCAACATAAGAGGCATCTTATTCGGTCGCACTGCTCTCCAAGAACTCGAAAGAGTTGATTCCGAGCTATATCCGAAAAAGAAAGCTTCTCCTCCGAGTTACCGTCAGGACAACCTGCAGCCCAAACCCTGTTTCGATTCTATCCACATCCTCCGACACTATAAACAGCATCGATAGTTCCGCCTTATTGAACTCCCCTTAGTACAGCAGCCACCACTCCCTCCATCCTTTCGAGCTAGATGAGGACGAAATGCGATTCTAATTGCACTAGCCAAATGCCACAGCAATGAAAATGCCGTTGATGGAACAAGTACATCGCCGCTGGCTGATCTGGGAAAGACTGCTTATTTTTAGACGAATCTGAGTGGAGACGGGTCATTATACAATCAAGCGAATCGCACAAACACTTACTAGTAATGATTAAGCGAATTGCATAAAACAACAACGCCATCATTCGAGTATTATATCAAGGCTGCAATGATGAGCAAACACACTTGTCGGCCTTTTACTCTGCTTGACGTGAAGCCGAAAGTCCATGGGAGGGTTTAACAGGTTGCGAAGACGGTCCTGCTGTGATAAATTATTGCTCGTGATATCCCAAATACATTGATTCCACCAAACACATGTCTGCTTTCACATGACGATGCTACATGCTATGGAGTCAGGCATAGTAGAATACTGACGTGGTGATTTTGTGAGCATATCAAGTACTTGTTATGGTTCAAACTCAGGTAACACACAATACAATATACACTGACTCAAAATAGTGTCCGGATGTCTCGAGGTTAATAACTCATGAAAAGCAAGTGGAGTCAATATGAGACGTGGATATATATTAGACCATTACCTCTTATATATCCTGTCAAGACTCGGGAGCAGAAGATACAATTGTTAAAAAGATAAGAGTATGTTAGAATACCCATCTCATCCGGACAGTTGTTTTGCTGCATCAACATATTTCCAAATTCAACTTAGAGAGGTACCTATGAATAGTAAAAAATGTTTTTAACATTCTGTAGTATTCTAGAGCATTATACAACATTGCAAATAATGAACGTCAGTTCATTTCATGCTTCACCATCGATTACAAGCATTTATTGAACATAAAGCTCACATCGAAGGACAAATAAAACAACGCCATTTTATAACTCAAAAACCGACCTCATACCGTGAAATGGCAACTAGACTTAACATCGGTTGCTCAGAAGTCTATGACATTGCCAAAAGAAGTTGAATCGAACGACCGAGAAACATGGGTGGTCGACAGCTAAAAATTCCTGAAGTTACTACAAGGAACATCATCCGAAATATTATCTATCGGAAGTGTGATACTGCTGCAAGAGCAACGAAATGCTTCGACATGATTTCAATATTGATTTATCTGCTCAAACAGCTCGGAATGTTTTGCAAGTAGCGAGGTTGCAAGCTAAACATGAGATTCAAAAACCAAGCATTTCTGCGAAGAATCAAAAGAAGTGATTAGAATTTGCGAACACGCATCAGCATTTGACTATTGATGATTGGAATCGCGTCATTTGGTCTGATGAAAACCAAAATAAATCGCTTTGGATCATATGGAACACTTTGGTATTGGAAATCAAAAGGAAAAGGTCTGTCAGACAGAACTGTTCAGCATACTGTAAATCATAGCGACGATTCAGTGATGGTGTGGGGATACATGACAGCTCATGGAGTGAATATCTAAGTAGAACCGATGGGAGACTCGATGCAGAGTTGTACTGAAAAATTCTGGAAGATAAGTCGATGTAAACCTTAAAATATTATAAGATGGAGAAAGATGCCAGGATGTTTCAGACCACCTCAAGAATTCCATGAATTATGGGAAAGCATTGAGGAAAAATGGAATTAAATATAAAAAAAACAGTTTACAGCACTAATCGCGAGCATGCCACGTAGAATTAACGCTGTTTTGAATGCAAAACGACGAAATAACAAATATTGAGGTATGAGCAAAACACTGTCCGAATGAAGTTGGTATACTAAGATACTTTTATCTTGAACAATTGTATCTTCTGCTCCCAAGTCTTGAAAGGATATATAAGAGATAGTGGTGTGATATATATCCACGGTTCATAATGATTTCAATTGATTTTCATGAGTTATTAACCCCGAACCCCAAAAGTGCAAAACATCCGGATACTTTTTTGAGTCAGTGTATGTAGGCCAGGCAAAATTCAGTTTCGATTCGAGCAGAGGAACTTGTAACCCATCTTTAGAAGGGGTTAGGTATAATAGTTCCGACTTGATAAATTGCATGTGTGCTGAATCCCTATCGGACTTTTGACTCGTAACAAATCAATTGAGCCTCGATTGCCATCGCCGAACTGAATCTTGTGGGATTTTGGAATGAGTTGTAAAATACCATAAGCGAGATAATACCATAGTTTCTGCCAGCAATTTTCGTCCACGCACTGTTCGTGCACGAGGAATCCATTGACAGAAACCACCACGAATTTTTTTCCCAGGTAACAAATCATCAAAATTCGCAGTGGGGACTGACTGAATGAAATCTCAAGGTACTTCGCCGGATCTTTTGGTGATTGAACTCCCACTTCATCAAACGTCGAAAAAATTGATGTAATAGCGTCGAGTCGTCCGCATAAAATAAACTAGTCACTGTAACATGGGAAGTGATATATATTCTAGATCTTTCGTACCTCCGCAATGGCTCGATTGTAATGAAAAAGAGCAATGCGGAGAGTGGCTCACGTAGTATCACCACCCGAGAAGGAGTAATGTTCGGTGAAAGCTTTGCATTCAACAACAACTAAACGTTGTTTTGGTCTAAAGAAGCTTCTCCACCCGATCACAGGAGTACCACAGTTCGTTTCTGAAACAATCGCAATCATGTGTAGATGGCGGTGTCTTATATTTTGGGCCAGGTTCCCATTTGTGTCATCTGCATGGGAAACCCCCTACAAACTAAAATAAAAAAGCTCGATTAGACGTGTACTCTATTCAACAAGGTCTTACATCTATCAAATCCAAACAGCAGCTGTCAACTCGCAGAGGTTGGAAAGATTGACAGCAAAACATGGGGGTACACTAGGGTACTTTATTTTTGGCCAGGAGTGTAAGTCACAAAGCCAACTATTGATGCTTAAATGATGAAATTTTTAAGCCTACGGCCGGCAGCACTGTTTTTAATTTGCTGTGGCCGTTCATGTGTATTCAGAAACAACCGCGCACCATGCTATGGAAAGTCCATTCTTGATCCCTGGTTATCGTTTCATTCTCTACCTGATCACTGCGTTCGTATAGAAGTATGCTAACAGATAATAAAGAAATAGAATTACTTAGTTCTTGTATTAATCCATTGCCGACTTCGTAATGTACGTATAGCACACATACTACCTTCTATCAAGTATAGGTACCACATTCTAAGCATAAAAGAACGTCATAGAGCATCGTTGGCATTATCTTGATCGACAGAGGTGTCGTGCATAACGAAGTAGAAATAAAAACAATACTACTAAGCAGCATTTTATCTACTCCAATCAACTAAACCTTCCTACTTTGCAACCGATTAAGCGGTGCACTTGAACATCCATCTTTGTTGGCAAAATGAGGTCATTGCATGGATGTAATTTCAAGAGAGTCGTTCCATATCACTCACTTTCCTTCTACATCACTCACCTTCTTTAATCTGATTGGCTTTATAAATTTATATCAGTCACGTCGATGATTAAAGAACAGGATATTGACTTTACGTGTAAAAAAGCTTTGTTTATTTTTGTTGTTGCATGTCTTCTATCTTCCTTTGCTAAAATCTGTGGTGATATCGAAATCGAGAGGTCGTGCGCGCATTATGCCACTTCGTGCATTGTGATCTGATCCTCTGCATAATTCACACCGTTTATGTGTAGCTATTCCTGCCTCTGCCAAGGCTGGTGCAACATGCTCAAATTCTGAAGGAAGCCGCCCAGTTGATTCAAACGGCCTTACACGCCCTTGCACGCGCACTGTATCATGTATTGTTCCAACGGATGGCAAAGAAAGAACATGTTCACGCATAATCCTTTATCGATGCCACGAATCTTCTCCCTCGTACTTCTCACGAATTCTTTATAAGGCATCAGCCATGCAGACTGCTACCCTTGGTTCAGAAAATATGAACGAGGACTGTAGCCACCAGTGCTGGTTAAAATCGGCAATATGGAAAGGGTTGTTTCCTCGCATGCAAAAGTCATGCAAGCAGGGATAACCCATACCTGAACGCAAATGCCCAAGGTATTCACCATGGCGCTCAACTCTGAAAGGATACTGCTTCTGCGCACCCCGAAAAGCAGCAAATGATACCTTGCCAACTACTGAAGCAAACGGTTGGCCGCTCTCTGAGCGAACCCACAAAAAATAATCGAAGCAACAGTAGGCATGAGCAATCATCGCGTCACGTCTACCGACGATCAGGTCACAATGCACGAAGTGGCATAATGCGCGCACGACCTCTCGATTTCGATATCACCACAGATTTTAGCAAAGGAAGATAGAAGACATGCAACAACAAAAATAAACAAAGCTTTTTTACACGTAAAGTCAATATCCTGTTCTTTAATCATCGACGTGACTGATATAAATTTATAAAGCCAATCAGATTAAAGAAGGTGAGTGATGTAGAAGGAAAGTGAGTGATATGGAACGACTCTCAATCGCAAAATATTCCTTCTTTTTTGTGCTGTTTGTACTTTCCGTTTCCTTGATTCCTCGTGCATACTGAACGGCGTAATGAAGCCATTCAGGATATTTGCTCCAATCTCCTTTATCTTAATCTTTGTATAATTCTTCGCTCTACAGATATGGCGTGCCATTCTGGACGAAGAAATGAGGCCATTCAAAGGCTCGTTCCAGTTCGAATCCTCCTTGTCTTCGACTTCACAAAAGGTGACACCTTTACCGCTGAGCTGAACTTCAGCGCTATCCTGAATGGTGAAATGAGGTCATGCAGGAAGTTCGGTGCGCACCCAATTCAGCTCCTCTTTCTCTTCTTGCAGATATCCTCGTATACTTGACGGAGCTTTCACACCGTCCTGAATGGCGTAATGATACCACCAATGGTCTTCAAGCCATTCCCAATATTCTACGTCTTCGTCTTCTCCTCTTGACAGGGCGGTCATATCAAACTGAGTGGCGTAATGAGGCCAGCTAGGGTCATCGAGCCATTCCCAATATTTTTTGTCTGAGTCTTTTCCGCTTGGCAAGACTGTAATATCATCCTGATTGGTGTAATGAGACCATACAGGAGATAAATTCTTACTCTGTTCCTCCCTCTCTTTGTTTCAAAAACCTTTAGGTCTGAAATGCTGGGCTGGGCTTGAGAACCATCCCGAAATGGCGAAATGAGGTCATCCAGGTGGTTCAATCCGAAGCTGATCCTTGCTTTCTTCGTATTTTGCGCACGAATACTACGAATCTTCGATGATCGCCACTTCGTACTCGTCCATAGCGGCGACATGATGCAATTTGAGTGCTACATCTGCATTTCTTGAGGCTTTATCCACCTCTTCTTCTACCGCTTCCGACAGCACTTGCATCTTCCCCAAACAACCCTTCATTTGCGAGGCTTCTGACGTCCGCAAGTACAAGCTTTCAACCACATGGTTGAAGCTTTTCCCCACCTCCTCCGATCTTTTTTCCGCTTTATTTTTTCTACGCCTTCGCTTCCAAATAATGGAAAAATATTATGTCCAGATCCTACTCCACTGTAACTACGTCGATCTCCAGTTGGCAAATCTTCGCCAACGCGCTGTTCAGTTGCGCCGCCTTGTCCGCCAGCGAGCGAGACAATTCTTCGTCTTTCTTCCATTAAAATGCCCACTTGAGTCATGCGGTGTCTGACCGGCTCGACAGAAACGAACGTTGGGAGCCTCCGTCATGACGTATGGAAAATTAACGAATGTCGTAGTTCTTTTTTGTGCTCTGGTTTTCTTCAGTTAATCAAGCCGATTGCGGTAAGACCCACCCGATCACATTTGTAACATATCGTAGAGTGCCCATTAAGCTGTGTGCAAGATGATTTTGCTACAATCTCATAGCCTTGAGTGGAAGCGAATTCGTTTTATACGATTTCTATGGCTACGCGAATGTCAAATTCAACTTCAGCAAGCCGATTCGGTGGCTGTAGCAACTTTTTGTAAACGTTATCGTCATATCTAATGCTGTTTTTTTGTACTCCACTTCTACTGTGTATGTATATGCCAGCTCTCAAATCAAGCTTTCGACCAATCATACTATTTTGCGTAAATGGTGTACCAAGGCGGTGTAGTTTGGTATACTGTTACTGTATGTGTTGGTTTTAAAGGATGGTATGAGTGGCTTTTGCGAGCTATTACCAGCAAGAATGGCAAGCACAGGAATGGCAGTTCAAGCGCTTCTGGATTGGTTCAACCGATATGGTGTGGTTTTATGATGGGTTTCCAATCAATTTTCTCATTTCAAAAACGAGATTATATAACACTTAAGAAAAATGCTGGGTTCTCAACACCATTTGGTCACGGCGTATTGTCCTTGGGCAAATGTAACGGTGAAAGTGATGAATCGCCAATTATTGAAAGTCATGCGTTCGCTCCTAAGCGAGCGCAAACAAAGGATCGGATGCTGGCCAACTCTACTTTCTTTGTGTCAGTCAACCTTAAATCAGCTTCCATCCAATCGATTTGGTGGAATGGATCCAGTGACGGCTTCCAATGAACTGCCGCGACAGGATCCTATCAGTGTACTATACCAGCCACCGGGAGGGACGCAATTTTCCTCGTGTACGGAACAAACCCTAACCGCCGCGCAGCAGCAACACATCGCAGAGATACAATCTACACTTGACAACATGCATAAAAGGGTTTCCGAGGTGACGAAAACAAAGAATGAAGCTGCGAGGCTTCGCCACAACAGAAAGCATGGCGTGTCGCCCGTCAATCTCGAGATCGGAGGTTTTTTGCTGTATGGGAATGTTATACGACGGACAAACAAAATCATACAGCATTGGAAAGGACCCTACCGTGTAGTGGCAACAACAAATGGGTGGACATATCATATACAAGAGCTGGTTGAAACTTTTGCTATCCTTACACGGCATGTCACGAGATTGAAGTTTTACAGCGAGAAGGATTTGGAGACAACGCAAGATTGGAAAGACTACGTGGTGTATGCAAGTGGCAGACATTTGGTACAAAATTTCCAGGAGTGCCGTATCAATCCAGACAAACATAAATGGGAGGTTCTAATCCAATGGATCGGTTTGGATGCCACGGAAAATTGCTAGGAGCCGGCCAGCATCTTGCTTGAAGATGTCCCGGTGCTATTTAAGAAATGAGTCAATGCCGAGCCTCACGCGGAACCTTTGAGAGCTTTCATACAGCATGAAAGTTCAAGAAGGAGAGTGAAATGATGGGCTCGGTATCAATAACAGGTGTCAGCCATCGAAGATCGCGTGTATCTTTCCATTAAAACGGGTTCCGAGAAAATCTTTAATAATACACTTTTACATGTAGAGTTATAGGGTAGAGCGGCTCCAAAGCTGTCAATAGCCGCACACTTTTTTTCTTCTCCCATTAGACCACTCCGGCAGTTAGTGTGGAATACACCTATCTTTAAGACTCATTATATTATTGTAATGATGTATAGAATACTCGGATATAACGTACTACAGGCACTATTATCATTAGTACAGACAAACCCCTCAAATTGATAAATCAAAATCGTACCAAGTTTGTATCCATTTCTAGAGGTAATAGAAGAGATAAAGGTATCATTTTACACAGAAACTGAGAACTTTTCCGTCACAAAAGTTACGATTCACTGGCGAGTCCACCAGGAAGGAAAATCACTGATCCACAGCCAATGAACACTACCGCGCACTATAAATACGCTGAACTCTTCCACACCCCTTTGCACGCATGTCTACGCGCGCGTATATTGATAATAGATTCAAAGTCAATTAGTTAAAATACTCACCTCAACTTAAAAGATTGATACATATTCTATCTATTATCTCCACTAGCTCGTACACATCGTCATCCAAGATTCCCGTGAGGCGCCAGCAACTAGTGACAGAAGATTTTATTAACATTTCCCAGGCGTCCTGTACCGAACGAATTGCTTCCAGCACGTCCACTCAGCGCAGCAACTCGATTTATACCTGCATGGTTTGTCTTTCCACGTCGTGTACACGCTGCAACTAGGCGTCGAAGCGCTCGACGACGCGGCGATTCTGGAGCTTGCTGATCTTCAACTTGAACTGACGGTTGATGCCAGCGTCCTGTCGTTGCAGATAGGACGTCGTGTTTGGAGGAAGCATTTGAACTGTCACGTTAAAAAGCGGAGCGTCGAGGCGATGAGACGACACGTTGTCAAGAAGCAAAAACACGTGCTGATTTTCCGCATGCATTCTTTCATTGAAGCTGGCAACCCAGTGCTGGAACAGCTCGGTTGTCATCCAGGCTTTTCGAGTGCTGCTGTAGTCGACGCCAATCTTGGAAGTGCTCTTCCCTCGGAAACACCGTGGCTGGAGGCTCGCTCCGACGAAGAGCAGCGGAGGCTTGAGAGAAGCGTCTGCATTCCACGCAACGGCGACCGTAATGCGCTTCTTTATGTTCTTTCGTCCTAATAATCGCGGTGCTGAGATGGATCGGCTTGGTGCCGTGCAGTAGAAGTACGCCGTTTCATTCATGCTGAATATATTACGGCGCGCGTAGCTGCTTGTGATGCGTCGCAAGTCAGACCGACCTTTTTCTATGTCAGCAATCTTGACTGAGGAAGCTTCTCCGTGCGTGATGTTAGACGAAAGCCCGTGGCACTTCTGAAAGCTAGAAAGCCAGCCATTGGAAAACGTCAAAGCCAACAGGTCGTTTAGGGGTGACCGTGCTGCCTCCGCAATCAATCGCTCTCGAATTGCGTCTGCTTTCTCGCAAATTGTTGCGCCTGTGACGATTGGGATCCTTATCTCTCGCACTCGCGAATCCACC
>CACSLJ010000537.1:0-11445 GCA_902706625.1 Albugo laibachii | reverse complement strand
TGTTTGATTGTACGTTTTTGGTTTGTTTCCCTTGAGCGCAAGCCAAACAGGATTCTCGCTTAGTATCGTGATTTTTTTTTGATACCAGAAACAGGGTCTCGGGTCATCTTGATAATCGTGTTATAGCAGAAATGACCCAGACGTCGATGAAATTCAACCAAGGCCAAAGAAATAATATTTCGCTCTACGTTTTCAGCGTACTGAGCATCGAGAAGCTGAACGGTTTTCCAAACACCCAATGCCTTGACCGTGATCACCACGCTTCCTTTCTTCGTGATCCGAAGTGGCTCTCGATCGGATGCGGCCGTCAGACATTCGCTGTTGAAGTCAAAAGGGTCTTCCAACAAATTTAGGTCATTCATCAGATGTCGACTTGATCCACTATCGAGGATTCAATGGCTCTTTGACGTTGCTCCACGGCTGCCAATGACAAGGGTAAAGCCTCCTTGTCGAATTTGCTTCTTTCGGTAAGGACATGTAGCCTTCAGGTGACCCACTTTACCAGATCGATAGCATTTTTTCAGACTTTGATGGTCAATTTTTTCTTTGCTCTTGGAGGTCTTTCTTGGTTCCACATCATTCACCACGTCACGACCGAAATGTTTCTTGCGCGCCTCGATCTCCGTAGACTGTGCAAACTGACACAGCTCTTCCGCTTGCCGTAAATAATCCATACGATGGATGTCCAGCCGGGACAGCATCATCATCCTGGCTGATGGATCTGCATAGTTGACAATGTTTTCCAAAACAAGGTTGTCAGGAACAGAAAATGATCTTTCCAGCTCCGATGTACAGCCTTTGGCGCCGTGAAGAACTTCTTGCTTTGGGCTGGTGTAATCTTGGTGGAAAAGGTCTGAAGCAACCTTTGCATTGCATGCTCCAAGGTTTTGGTTCTCTGACCACCAACATTCCACCTGTCGGCGGTAGTACTTTTGCGCCGTACACGCAAGGTGTTGGCCGGGGAACATCGACCTTGATATCTTCAGGCCACGAGAATCCACACGCACGCTCAGAGAAACTAATTTGTCGTACAAACCCCGTTCCCCATTCGAGAAATTCACTTCCAAGCCCATGATATATCTCTTTGCCATCAAACGGCTGTAGAGCCAACCTTCTTTGCTGACTATACGGCACTCCTTCAGCTGACGCCCGTGGTTTACAAAGCCAGGATTTTGTATACTCTACCTGGGTAGTGATAGTCCGGCAGAAGCTTCCCATGAACACCTAGTTCAGTTGCCTGACCCGTGTCATATTTGCCGACAATCTGAGCCGGACGCCGAGCACCAAAGTAGGTTGCTGGCGATAGATGTGAAGATCTCTTGAAAGAAGGGTTACGCTCCAAAGTCTGGAGGTTCATTCCTGCTCCAGCTCCCGAAACCGAATCAAAAACGCTTGATTCCGCGCAGTCCTTTCGGTGCTGTATCGCTTGTCCGGATTGCGAGAAGTCCATCCTGCACATCCGTTCAGAAAAGTCTTCGAGCATAGCGAACACCTTGACCAGTGCCGCCTCGAGCACCTCTGACTTTTCTTCATGGATGTGGTCAGTGGCTCTTTCGCTACTGTCGACCACACCCGAAGGAGCAGTCGGTTTGGCAGCATCAACAATCCGATCCGTTGGGCTCATAACCTGTTAAAAGTAAACTGCACTTGGGCAGAAGTAGGTAGAAGTAAAAGTAAAATATATTCACTATTTGTTAACCTACTAGAACATGCATGCGCAAGATAGCCTTGCGCTTTATCCAACCGCGAAGCGGGATAATGCGGGCGCACATGACCTGTGACAAACAAATCTGGTCATTAGATCACCACTGGAGCTTACAGATTCGAACAGAAACGAGCCATCGAGAATGGAAAAAAAGACACACAAGGAAACGTTGATTGGTTTTCAGTTTAATGACGTAATTGGATAAGTCTAACGCTCTCAATGATAGACGCTCGACGCTTGGATCAATGCATGTATGAAGTACATTCAAGTCTTCGCTTCAGTTTGTTTTCCACCAAGGTTCCTAATTCTGCATGAAGACGTAAAAAAACCAGCAATTATGAATGGATGTCGAAGAGAAGTACGCATGATTCGACACCAGGGTAGAAGGAAAGTCGAGTACGACTCCCCAATCTTTGATTGGAGTCTACGATCTGGATTCACAAGCCACAACATGGCTACACCTAAACAATCTCAGCATTGTTACAGCGATAATATACGTTCAAATACCTATCTGTCTCATGTATATATGTCATATCACAAGGATATTAATTGGTCTGCATCATGATTTGCATTCGACGGAAGCTGGTGGTAACGTGTACGGTACAAAAACTATATTGCATTAATACGGAGCTCTCAAGTTGTTTGTAAAACAGCAATCCCAGAATGCTTGGTGTGGGCTGGTTATTGTACAATTCTCCGACCGGCAAGTGAGAAAGGTGAGGATACACCAGGAATCAAGCACCGGAAAAGACGTGTAGTGGGTCCCTTCAAATGGTATGCAGTTAAACAAGATCAGACATTAAGTTGACAACTTTATAACTAATTGACGATAATATCTCACTGATAAGCTCAAAATACGGTTTACAGAAATCTCGAAATTTAGCGACAAGATGATCGAAAAGGGTATGGTATACACAAGATGGGCTCGATCAAGACAAGTGGATTCAGCGCCGTAGGTGGGGAAATCAAAAAAAATCGGTGATATTCCAAATTTGTCAAGAAAAGTGTACGATGAGAAGCAGAATACCTTTCACTTGCTTGACGCCTTTGTATATCACTATACTTAGAACCTTCCTTATTGAATTAGAGGTAAAACTAGAAATTGTTCAAAGATTTGCGAAGGTAAGCAACGTGCAATTGCCATTGCAATAAAACCATGGATATAGAGGTTGTGACATCATGCTACTGTTTGTGCGGCAACATCTCCAGTGAGGAACCATCGCATTTGGAGTTATTGGTAGCAAAAGAGAGCTGGCTGGCTTTCGAACAATACAGTTGATTACATTCATGGAAAGGATCGGTCAAAAAGTCCGAGTCGGCTGGGTTGTCGAGGAGAAGTGGTCAGCAAGTGATGGATCCTAAAAAAGCTCTAAATTGAATAAGAGAAGAGTAATGTGGCCAGATTTCACGAGCGCATTCTCGCCCGTATGTGTAATCGGAATAGTAGGAAACCAGAGGTGGGGTGTTCGCAGCTATCGCTCCGGATCAAAAGGATGGTTGAACCACAGGTAAGGGAGGCAAAACGAAAGACCGAACTAGTCCAAACTTTTCATGAGGTATCGAAAGTTCATTCAAGGGAATAATGCGGCTTTGAGTAGCCAATGCAAAAGCAGGCAATAAGGTGGGCACCGTTTTGGTTCCAGCGTAATTGATTGATTGCTGCTGTTGACAAAAAACGACACCTTGTGGCTAAGGGCATCGAGGAGCTCAGACTAAATGACTGTATTGAAATCGTTTACTTGATTCACGAAAAGCATTTGCTGCCGATTCGAATAGTGAAGGATACCTCTCGCGTCTTCAAAATTGAAAGAGTGAAATGATGCATTCAAGTCAGCCCGAGCGCAACTTCTTAAGCCAAAGCAATTTCTTTTTCCGCTCAAGTGTGGATATAATCCATCGAATCGAACTCTAAGCTTGCTGCTTCACAGTTCAAAGAACTGGAGCTTCTTTTGATGAAATCGCCCATTCAGCTACTCCGACGCACAAAAGAATATCAAAGTGGGATTCAAACCTGTCCGAAAAGCTCGCATTTTTGGTTTTCGAGCTGATCAGAGGAAATGGCGGACATTGAGATACAAGACCTGTATCAAGAACTTAGTTGGTGAAGTAGTCGAAATATAGTATCTTGGCATGAAACGTCACTTCTGGAAGTCTGTGCTGACAAGCTGTATTCAAGTTCAAAGCGTATCAACTAATCACATCAGGGCCTTAGCAAGAACCACACCTGTCTCGGTCCGGCATTTGAAAAAAGCAATGTGTTTATATGTCTATTTGGCAACTGCTGACCTTATTCGAAAAGAGCTGGGAAATCGTTTTAGAGGAAAATCTATTTCCATCAAAATCTGATGATAATTGGGTATATTAGTTTATCTCGGTGGGATTACAGCAAATCCCAGTAAGTGTAACGAGGAGGTGAACAGAAGTTGATCTTCACAGACCGGATTCTCTGCAGTCTACTTAGCAATCTTTGTGTCGACGAAGAACGACCATCATATTTATAACCTCACTTACAGTGACTTTGAAACTGTATTTACCGTGCTTGTGGATGTACTAGGAATAAATAAGATCATCGGAGGACAAACGCTGCGCCAGAACAGGATGTAGAAATTCAGAATCGTTTTTTACATGCATATAAACAGAAATATAGAAGCAAGAATTGCTGTGTTTATTTCTTAGTCCTATGTAGAGCGATCTGAGAGGGCTGCACATATGCCGGCTTCAACTTGGACAGCGCATTCAATAATGCATACATGAAAGGACTCAGCAAGGCACTGAGCGAATGACTCAGCTAAGCTCTCGGTGCACTCACCAAATCCCTCAGAGCAATCACCACAGCCCTCAAAGCAACCCTCACAGCCGTTGCAGTCAACACTCGCCTGAAGGCATTCAGTACATCCTTCAGAGCAATCACTACAGCCTTCAGAGCATTCAGGGGTTCCACTACCCAGGCATCCAAAGGCGTCATTGCTCATAATTACGTAAACCCTGTCAGGGATCTTAGGACAATGAGGGACGTTGTCGTATTGTGAACGATTTTTTGATCGGCGGCTGCATTTCGTTCCATGACGTCTTCCTCCGGAACGTGTATTATGCCCTTCCTGCTTTGGTCGTCGGCTCTACAGGATATTCATGCTGCTGGATGACGGAGACTGAAGTCTGGAACGTGAAGAATGCCCTGTGCTCTCAGGCTTGAGACATTTAGCGTCCGGTGTCTCGAGATTCAAAACCTTGCTTCCCTCTACTTAAACGCAGTTCACAGGCTTTACCATGCAGTTATCTCCATCAAATGACTTCTTTGCGTGATCATTTAATTTTGCTTGAGTGAAGGTTCGTTGTCTGATAATTCCACCTTCGAATTGGGTTTTCTAAATCCATCGTCAGCTTTCGGGAGATTATTCGGGAGTTGATTTTTCTTTAGCTTGAGGCGGCGTACAACAAAGTCTGAGGCCTTGCTGTATCCATCATTGTCTCCGTGAATTGAGCTCTTTGCGTCGTCAATTTTCTGTGATTTTGAGCTTGAGGAGTTCTCATAGGAGTTCTCATAGGACAACAAGCTTCGCAATTTTTTTCAATGTACGGCTGTAGGCTGGGATCATTCTCCGTGACTCGATTCGAATTCTCCTTGCGCCCCATTATCGTCTTGTCTAAGGTGGACGTTAAAAGATTTCACCTTCAGTGCTTTTTTGCAGAAAGACTCTTTCTGAGGAGGTGACGAGTATCAACATATTTGCGATGGGAATGTGCGTTTTCATTGTGCTTGTGCTTTGAGATATGAAAATCAATTATGAATGTAATCGTTGCGTTTTCAAAATTTCGAAGAGCATAAATCAAGTGGTGAATCCCTCATTTTGAAACTTCAAGTAGGATAAATGTTGTGTCGAGTGTGCGATCCCATCATTATGGTTTCCTCGAAAGCTGGATTGTGTCGGTATGTTGTGAGCTACGTCAAACCGAACGTCACGGTCACTCGAACCATGTCCAACTTTTTATTTGCTGGAGTCATCAATCTTATTTTCTAGCAATCAAAAGTCACCTTTCGCAGGACTGGAAAACGCTTTACTGCTTCCATATTGTTGGATAACGACGCACTGTTGAGAGTGATTGGTGACTTATTCTACGAATTACTCTGCGTAGGTACAGTGCGGAGTATTGATATTTCGAATCCTTCATTTGTGTTACCACTCTATGTCCTTCTTTTACCTAGGATATTCTGCCTCATTTTGAATGGCAGCTAATGTAGAGCTCTCTCTGTGCACAACACTCCCCCTCAATGTGGAGTACAATTCCTTTTTACCCTAAAGTGCATGTCATAAAGCACGTGAACCCCATGTACACATACGGTACTTCCAAAACCTTTCAAATGTGTATGAACCGCGTTTTGACTTGCACTCGTAAAAGGTTTTAACAAACCAGCTTTAATGTGGTCCACAATAACCTATTATAGTTAAAAGCCGTTCTGGTAGTGGCGACTAAAATCAGTCTGAGGTTTTCTCTGCGAAGTTTTCCTGGACACATACTGTAGATAAGATAGCGAAATACGATAGGACCGTAGTTTGTATAGGAGCGAAGATTTAGCATGAGGCAGTAGTGATAGATCATGCAGTAGTGTGACCCCAAAATGCTGTCAGGTAGCGGTGAAGGCATCGCTAGAGATCTTCAGTTCCTCAGCATGCTCAAGCGCGTACACATTAAGCCTCGTGGCTGATACTGGGACCCCGTTGCATCAAAAGTCGTTGATTCACTTGAAAATCGAGGCTTCAGCTGTTGGCGTTAGTCTGGTCGCGTGATCGCGTGCTCGAGCGCACTGCTGCTTCACTGTCGTTCCTCTTTGTGTGAGTGGCTTGATGTGCTCATGCTGCTGCTTACATTTTCTCACCAGCTTCCACTTCACACCCTTGGGCGCATCGATGGTGCCATAGAAGAATAGTGCTATGGGTGATACAATGTCGTTCTGTGCGTGATAGTCGATCATCTTCAACATCAACTGAAAGTCGTAAAGCTGTCTCACAAACTACTTCTTTCGCCTTCCGCTGCCTCTCACGCGACGTCGTCTCTCTGGCTGTTTCATTTGATCACTCTAGTATGTGAGGCGCTGCAAATAGCGACCTGCTTAACTCTTGAACGGAGGTCCTGAATATTCTAGCATGATTATCCTAGTTTTATGGTTTGTGGTCTCAGTTTCAAAATCTGCGTAATTGCACGTTTGCGTCCAAATAGCTCCTAATAGAGAACACCGCCTTTGACATGCACATTAGAGTATTAGACTTCCCGATCAAGTCTTGGAATTGTCTTGTCAGTAGTGCTTTTGTAAGAAAATCTGGCAGCTGTCTTCTGCTTTCGATATACTCCGAGGTAATGTTGTTAGCTTGACATGCTGGCACATAAGATGAAGACTGATATCAATGTGCTTCTCATGACTTGATATCCATCGCTGTTTGCGATGGCTATTTGCTTTTTGGCTGTCTTCATATATCTTCACTGGTATCTTACTTGCACCTTCATCTCATTATGCGAGATCTCAATACCATTTGATGCAGTTGTCTTCAAATATCGTGGAACTCGTTTGGCTAAATTCCAAATCTCTTCACTCGGTTTCTCCAAGTGTCTGCTTAGTTGAAACACTGAAATTTGTAACATCCGGTCTTGTTTTAGTAATTATGAAGAGGCCAAAAAACGGTACGGTCGATTATTCATCCTCAATTTACGAAAGGGCTGGCCTTATACGCATGGATTGAGACAGATTTGGCCTTTTCCTGATTGAATCGTTAAAACACCTTTCTGATGCTTCTTGAATGATCTTCACTTTCGATGCTTTTCGTTCATAACTGAATTCGATACCCAAAACAAACGGAGCATTTTCCAGATCTTTTATTTTATATCGATTGGAAAGCATCGTATGGATGTCTTCAATCTCCTGAATTGTCTTTGCTCCGACCAACATGCCTTCAACATATAGCGTGATATAATTTATTGAAGTTCCTTGGTGTCGGACAAATGTGCAGAGTCGGATCGGCATTGGGAAAATTCCATGGTTGAAAATATTTCTGATATTGTTTTGAAGCATATTGCAGCTGATTGCTGCAATCGTACAGAATCCGGTTGTAGATCTCATTCTGCTTTCCTTCGCCCCACGTGATGGATGAAGGAACGATATTTCTTAGAGACATCCATTCAAGAAGGCCGTGTTAACGTCATATCGATGTACAGACATCCCCCCTATTGAATCTTCGTCCAAATCAAATAAACTTACCAATGCGATATTTTTCAGTGCACTTGCCGACATTCATTTAACACTTTCAATAAAGCAACCTGCATACTCTTATACCTTCATTCATACTAATAACTCTGAAATTGTTTGTTTTTAAGTGATGTTTTTCCATGTTTCAATAGGGGATGTCTGTACAAGAAAACCTTGGTCGCAACAAACCGATAGAAAACTCGAATCGAAGGCATGTTCGCAACTGGAGAATACTTTTCTCTATTTTTGGTACCATAAGTTTGTCGACATCAAAATGCGACGAGTCTGGCTTTATATCTCTGTATTTCTTTATATTCATTCCGATTGATTGTGAAGAATTAATTGGTATCAATCACCCTCCTTGTTGTCTTATTTCTTTTGCATTGTCTATGTTTCTTTTCCTCTAGGCTTCGAGCTCTTCAGCGATTGCCTTCTTCCAGAATTCTGCTTTGGGGAACCTGATTGCATCTCCATACTTAGACGAGGCTTCCAGAGCTGAGTTAACTTGATCATACTCGATTTGATATCACTTGCGCAACAGCGGGCATCAGCGCCACAACCTCTGGTTGTTCTCCATCACGGACGACGGTCCAAGAGGATCAAAGCGCAAGCTCGTGCTCAAGTTGCAAGCAGCAGCGCGCCCACATTGAGCAACGTGCTGGAACTGCAGCAACTTCCGGCCATCAACACAGTCACTGATCGTGGCCTCGCGGCTATATCTGCAGAGACTTCAATCGTGTAATGGGTAAACGCCTTCCCCTGTTACGGTGTCCCTTTTTCGTCTGCAATGCTCAAGACTCACATATTTGAGGAAGCCGAGAAACTGAATATTCCGCTTGACGTCTTTTCCACAACATGACCGTGGAAGAGGGGCTTCATAAAGCTCCACCGCTTTCATTCCGTGTGAAGATGCACACAGAACAGACGGCCCCAACTGATGCACTAAAGCAAGCAGACGCATTTACACATGAGGTAGCAAGAACAGTGGATGTCGGACCATGTATAACGCCGACTAGATGACTGTATTATTTGAGCTTCTACCTCACACAACGACCACGAAGTCAGGCACCAAGACGATATGTGTGAAGTGCGGCAAAAGATGTAGAAGGAACGGACGACAGCTATGGTGCTTAGCGACTACCACGGTCCGAAGTTCGCGCTGCTCCTGGTGATGTAAAACTCGGCTTTTCAAGATCGTCGCGGTCGATGCAGAGAACAAGAGCGTGCGACATGGCTTTCGATAGCTCCTATGGACCCAGATCGAGTTTCTTAAAGACGAGCTCGACATTCAAGATCACGAGAACCAGAACGCTTGGTGGACTGTGCGTTGATGGTAGATTTCTGCTCATCCATTTTGGGCAACGTAGCGTATTCAGTAATCCCGTGATGCTCCTTTTTATGACTTCAGCGGCCACTGGTTAAAAGAGGCAACGATGTATACAAGGTCACTGAACATCTTCCTCATTAAGGTTTTTTCCGAGAAAATGGCCGATGCTGTCTGAATCAAGCCCATGAAGGATCACCTTCGACGTCATTTTCTGCGGCATCTACAAGGCCAGATTGCATCGATCCAGACCGACAGACCTAACTTCGAGATGACTGCTCCAGATTCAGAAAAGCTTGCGCGCTGGGCAAGCTATGCCTGGAAGGATATTCCGACGTCCATGATCGCGGCAGGAAAAATTCCAGCAACTTCCCACGACAACAGAAAGAGGCTTTTGTGGTCGAACTTCAAGAGTTATCGCAGGTATTTTTTGTTATTATATGCTTTCTCTGTATTACATCATATGTATTGTTAATTTTGACTAGCGAACACCACAAGCTCTCAAAGAAACGGAAGTTGCCCGGACAAAAGGAAGACTTAGCGGAACGCGTAGCTCCCACGACACGACGTAACCCTTTTCAATTTGTTTACGTGGAGGGAACACTTTCAAGGAAGAGGAAACTGCCAACGTGCGAAGCTTGTAGATAAACCAGACCCCGACGTACTTCTAGCGCATGTCCTTTCAATGCCAAGGTCGAACCTAATTCTTGCAGCGTAACTTAAGACAAGTATTTCTCAGCAAAAACGATCATTTCAATTACTCTATCCATCTAACCCTTACCTCAGTTTGTACCCTAAACCGTGACTTAAAAATAACTAATAATGATCAATCTGTGATCTTAGAGGACTACAGTAGTTTTGGACTGTGGCTCTAGTAGTTTGGGCTGTGGCCTTAGCGGCTTCCTTTTTACTCCCTCTGTTTCACTATATCTGTCCAAAATTAAGCGGTTTGTTGTTTCACAATGTTTTTCCATTTGGGCAAGATAATTCATAGAGGCAAGCATCGAAAATGTGTTATATCGCAAATACTGATTACTGTTCAAAATAATACATTTGATTGTATTCAATTATAACGGTAAAGCATTTATAGAGGCATATTTACATTTTTTAAGCTGAATGAAGTGTCAATTTTGCGGAGCAAGTATGATTTGTTTAAGGTGATTCAGTTTCCCGGGCGCAGATACATTAGTTCATCGAGATTCAAGTTTTCGTTTAAGCCCTCAAACGTGAAAATTGGCGGCTGGCCACGCTTTGCAATGGCCGTCGGCGTAAGGCCCTTCGAAACTGATGTTTTTGATCAGCCGATTGCGGCTTTATATAGCTCGGTGAATGCGTGACCAAAATTGGCGGAAAGTGCGCAAAATGAGCTTTATTTTGCGGTGTAGTAGCTAATCAGGCTATAAAAATTGATCTTGTACTGACTTGTTTACCCAAAAATGGACAATCACAGTGAACAGAGGGAGTATTTCTTTGGGTGGAAACACTCCAAATGGGGGTGAAAATAACATTTTTGCTTCTGGGGGTGGACGTAGTAAAAATGGGGGGTGAAGATAACATTACCCTTTTATTATTGTTTACAACACTTCGTTAATTTACGACACTTCGTAAAGTGCGATTAGAACCTAGTGCTTAACCTGAAGTTTTTCTCATCAAGAATGGTATCAAATTGAAATTATACTCGTATTTTACTTTTCCAAATAAAATACGGCCCAACTTGCGGTAAATCGCAAAATTAGAGTACGCGAATGTTGCTCGAATGTTGTAGCAAGAATATAGAGTAAGAAAAATGTTACTCGATCAGGACATCATGCCAAAATATAGTTGCTGTAGCAAGACTCCCAAATTCTCATTCAAAAAAGGGTTTATAAACAAAATATCCCAACTTTTGTGAACATCAAACAAAATATCCCAAATTCAAAAATAATGAAACAAAGTATCCCAAAATCATAAAATGTATAAAAGAAATATCCCAATTAGGATAGTGATTTGGTTCGAAGGGTTTTTGTGTCGATACAAATACCTTATATTCATCTCATTATGTACTATATAGTTATTGACCTACATTCATTGTTCTTGTCGCGGCAGCGTCTTCTGTTATGACCCCTTCCTTCACACAAACTGCATTTATAAGAAGCAGTTAGATTGCGTGTACTCGTTTGAGATTCACGTCGACGCTTT
>CACSLJ010000536.1:0-11446 GCA_902706625.1 Albugo laibachii | reverse complement strand
TGAAGTGATCTTTTTTCATTCTTCTGCAATGGAGATGTTGCCATCGAGTTCTTGCGTGACATTTGGGCTTCACCAAGATTTTTCAGCGTGGATGGTGGAATCTTGAAATCCGATACTCATAGCGCGAATCTGATGTTAAGCGGGGCCAACACTCCAGTAGTTGCACACGTATGCCGATACTATGACGGTAGCGATGCACATGCACAACAGGACAAATCTATCCCGAGTAACAGGATACGACATGACACAAAACCCGATTTCCTGCCACCATCTGTATGCAGAATGATATCGCGATCAATGCCACCAAAAGAGGCGCAGTCCTACTCGATGGAGGGCCTAGCCCGCGATCCGGTCATGGTTGACATCGCATCGCGATCGCGTAGGATGACACGGACTACAACCTGACGGATGAATGGGATGGCTTATGGAAATTCAACTGATGGCTATTTTTAGACCAAGCATGCGGAATCGGCATCAGCGACCACCGCTTCGATGAGTATGTCTCATCTTGTGTGTCTTTTGCTAATATCTCTATTCATTGCAAAGGTTACACAAGATGAGAGATACTCATTGATTTCCTGGATTCGCTATAGCTATCATTGCATTGGTGCCGATCGTTTGGAAGCGCGGCTAAATGTATCGCGCAATGTCTCCCAATAAGCATGCGGAATCATGCTCAGAGACTTGCGGAGGTAGGGTCAGCCCATCCATGTACTTATCCTTTCTCATTATTCTCTCCACGCAAGAATTCTAAGCATTTTGCATATAGAGGAAATGCAAACAACACCAACGCAAGGAAGCGTTGAAACAATCGCAACATCCTCGATGATGAAGCGTGTCGGTGGTGGATCCGTCCTCCGAGCTCCCAGAGTCGAGCCAACCAGCAGCAACGACAGCGAGGCACCCGGTCCATACCACCGCCTCATACTGATGCCGTACGAAAAGCGACGATTTCGGCAACACACCGCGCTGGCATTGCTTCCAATGTGCGATCCGACCGAAGCTGAACACGGAAACTACTGGAGCGCAACTCAGAGGGAACCGATCCGCGATGCCGGTTCATACTGCAACTCCCGGAACTTCGACACCTCGAATAATGTCCGGGACTTCGAATGCTCGAACAAATCCCTGAAGTTTGACTTGAACAACACGCGGAACATCGACAGCTCAAACAACACCCGGAACTTCGACTGCTCGAACAAAATAAGAACTTCAACTGCTCGAACATGCCTGAACTTCGACAACTAGACCAACACGTGGGACATCGACAGCGCAAAAAACTCCCGGAATTTCGACAACTCGAACAACACGCGGAACATCGACAGCTCTAGTTGTTTGAGCAGTCAATGTTCCGCGTGTTGTTCGAGATGTCGATGTTCCGCGTATTTTTCGAGCTGTCGAAGAAATCTCTAAACTTCGACATCCCTAACAACTTTCAACACTTCGAAAGCTCGGACAACACCCGGACCTACGACTCCAGGAATAAAACTCGGGACTTCTACTGCTCAAACAGCACGCGGAACATCAACAGCTCAAACAACTTCCAGAACTTCGACAGCCCGAACAGCTCCGGGAACTTTGGCAGCACGAACAACTCCCGGAATTTTGGCAGCTCGAAAACTAGCGGAACACCGACAGCTTGGAAAACGCCCAAAATTGCAACAACTCAGACAACGAATCGCTTTGGCAGCGTTCCCGTTGCGGGATCTGTTCGAACAGAGTCAACAGAGCTTTCTCAAACGACTTCGAGTGATCTTTGCCGACTTTCACAAGAAATTGAAGCGCTGGCGTGCTCGTTGGTCGACGCTCTGGAGCGCGAACGTCGGCTCAATGCCCAAGCCGAACATTTGAGGGACAAGCTGGAAATCACCCAAAAAAAGAATGAGGAATGTCAACAACAGCTCGACGACGTTTTGATGACTCATCGGCAGGATCAACGGATGTTCAAGACGGCTACGAAACGAAGAGCTCCAAGCGGATGTGGCACGATCAAGACGGATGCTGGAAGAGTTCAAGAATTTCATGTAGGAGCAAGGCAAACAACTGGAAGCTTTTCGAATGACTCGCCATCATTCTACTGAAACAGTTGGAGCGGACACGACTCGAATTCAAAGTCACGGAGTACACGCGATTGAAGACTTTTACAGGGAGCATTGGAAACAAGACCAGCTCAAGGTGAAGCTTGCAATGGAGCAAAATGAAGAGATGAAGAAAGAGGTGGCCTGATCCAGGGAAATGCTTCTTGAATTCAAGTCTTTTCTGGAAAACAAAATGAACAAAATGGACAAGATTCGAAGATCAATTGACATCATGAAGACTGCAAAGGAGCCATACATATGCGCGCAAGCCGTTGAACCAAGTGGAACAAGGTGCATCTACCAGATGATCTCATTACATCATCGCATATGCACGAGTCTACTTAATCAGCTTCAAGACTCGGAAGTGAAGCACACGAGAATCATGACCTCAGTACGTCATGTCCGAAGCAATCTCCGACGCGTACAAATGAAGCCCGATCAGCTGGAATGGACAGTGTTACTCACCAATATGCAGCACGTGGAAACCAAGTGCGTGCATGTTATGGCCTCATCACGTCATTGAGGAGACAAGTGATCGAGCTGGAAATGCTGCTCAAGGAATATGAATTCAAGAACCAGCTACTTCAGATGCAGCTGGATGAGTTCATGAAAGTTAGCCAGATTGAATTGTATTAAAATTTGTTTTGTCATATTGTTAGTTTTTTTTCTATCTTGTGAGCGGGTCTACCAAACTAACACTAGCCTGTGGCGTGGAATAATAAGCACATGAAAGTTGATTGTAGTCATCTATCGGAATCGTCTCCCGGTTAGCTCGATCGAAGGTCCTCGACCATTCAAAGGGTCCAGTCTTGAATTGACTTTCGATTTTGTGATCGGTGAGGAAGTCGTTAAAACAAACAGCGGATCCAGATGTTCCAGCTTTGTCCTTGCTGGAGTAGATAGAAATGTTCGACTAGCCGCCGTGCTCATTTTCAAATTCTTCGTCGACCTCGTCATTGTGGCGTCAGTATGCTTGTCCATTTTCCGTAAACCAACTCCCTGAACAAATGCATGGAAGTCGCTTTTGGTGATAAACTGCTTGGTTACTTGCAGCATTTCATCTCTCAGTTTCTTTACACTACTTTGCCAATCCACTGAAAAATCATTTCCATTTGTATATTCCTTATGATCCAATATAGTTGTAGAAGTTGTTTCCAAGTATGATCCACTCAGTTGTCGTCGAATGTCAGCCAGTGAAAGCTCGAGGCGTGCTTGCTGCTTCTCAAGTTGAGCAAAGTGGTACAGCAAAGATCCTTCGGTCCGATTCGTCATGAGTAGACCGGTGCCATCGATTGACCCAGTGAACTTCGACAATGAAGCGGCTTCTGATTCTTCAGCCAACTCCAAGCGCATCCCGAAGCTCGTAGTCTTGTTATTAAAAGCCTGATGATCGGCTGCGTCTGATCCTGATCCTGGGTGGGGCTTGATTTGGCCCCGAGCATAGTCAGTTACCTCGTCTTTCTTCAAGTCTGGAGCATCTTTCTGAAAAACCTCATTGCCAAAGCACACAAGCGTGTTCTCGAACGAAATCCCGCTTGTTGAATCTTGAGATGCCTGAGGATCGTCATCATTTTCGGGAGGAATCGCCTGTTGAGTTGCACCATATGCCGCCTTCGCAAGCATCGTTGCTTGCATGTGATCGAGATGGCGACCGAGAGCGACTTTTGTCTCTAATCGTGGCCGCACTGGCGATGATGGCCTGACTTGTAGCGCCATTAACTTGCTCATGATCTTGTCGCACGTCGCGTTTATTCTAGCAAAACTTTCGTCCGCTTCTCGAAGCTGTTTCTCAACATTCTAGTAGAAATGCAGAGATTAAAAGTAGCCTGACACAAAAAATAAACATATCGGACCATCGCTGTAAGCTGCAGCTCTTCCTGAAGCTTGTGAACAACGCCTTGCAGTACTTCAGATTGCTCAATCATTGCGATGGAGGTTATATTGTAGCTGGATCCACCGCGAAAAGGAGATCCGCTCTGCTGGAAAGGGTCAGTGTCCAATTGATTCTCCTGATCCTGTTCATGAGCAAGGAACTCTAAGTCTGTTTCTTCCCCCAGTGAAACATTAATTTCGCTATCGAGTTCTTGACGTGAGGCTGCCAGCTTCTGAGCTTTACATTCAGCAACTTGAGTCTCCAGTGCATTCAACCTTTCTAAAATATCTGATAATAATGTGCTGGAAGTGTCAGCATGACTCTCTAGCTGACGTTGGATACGATCCAGAACACTCATCGGCTGATTTCATCCGCTGTGTGTAAATCTATGTAACGGCAAGATGATCATAGAGGCGGCTGCTCAGCGCACAGGCTTTTTATAGAGCGCACGGAAGCTAAGTTGGATGTATTAACCAGGCGGGGTTTCGAATTTTACTCACACTAATGGATCTAAATTTATTTCCAGTGTCGAAGTTGGATGGGTCAATTCAAAGCTTCCAAGTACGCGAGGATGTAAGACACCAAAGCTTCCCAAACACTGCGTCTTCCCGAAGGAATGCAGAATTACGTCTGCGCATCGGCCAGGAAAGTAGGTCGGATGAGAGGAAGGATCGATCGAGTAGTATATGTCAAGCTTGCTCACGATATCGGGAGCTTCAACAACGTTTCTGAAGCCAACTAGCAGCATGATACGGTCAACCAACCCATGGATGATCTCGAAGCCATCCGTGAGACCGGTATATGCTGCACAAATACGACGAACGTTTGATGCGCCGACATCTGAATTTGGGTCGAGCAGCACTACGTCCGAAATCTCAAACAATTTCAGGCCGTCTTTAAACGACAACGATTTGTTATTTTGGATTGTCTTCAAAACTCCGGGGATCAGTGAAGTTCGGACCACTTCAAACTCGATTGTTGCTGGATTTCTGAGTACGACTGCACTTGTGTCATCATCTTCTCTATTAAGATATTTGAAGTTTTCATCATGGGAACATAAACCGTGTGTAAGCAGCTCCATGAAGCCTCCTCTACTGATCTCTTCACGTAACTGGTCAGTCAACTTGTTTAATGGCTGAGGAGCTCCATATGTCATTGTTTTTGGAATTGTATGAGGAATGTTGTTGAAGCCGTACGCAATGCCGATGTCTTCGATCACATCGATTGGGTGCAGAATATCTGATCGAGTTGGTGGAATCTGTACTACAAGCTCCTTTCCGTCATCGGCCACCCGAGCACACAGTTGCATTTTGTCGCAGAGCTTGCACATGTGCGCCACATCTAGCTCTAAAGGTTCTTGTTGACCAAAAAGCATGGAATATACATCTTGAATTGCAACATTGACCTGCCGAGACTCCAAATTTGGCACAATTTCATCGCAGGAGCTACTTTCTTCATACACGATCTGAATAGGCTCGATGCAATATGGCGATTCGCAGCATTGCGAAAACATAGTAACCATAGTATTCAATACAATTTTAGCCTTCCTTAGGTCTGTGGCGGTGCACTCGATCAAAATATTGCGAGTTTTCACAGATATTTTCGAATGCTCGCCGTTTATAATAGGAGGAAGTGACAGCACCACGTCATTGCTGTCCATAACCACGGGATACACTTCTTTATCATAGATGATGTCTGTATATGGCTTCAGATGCTTGTATTCTGGGTTGGTTCGATACAGATCCAGCAACGCTTTGGCATCATAGGAACAACTCTGCGTCAATGGGACAAATTGTATTTCTTCTGGCGGGAGTGCCTATCGATGTGCCCTTAATATTCATGTGACCCGGGCTGATTGCATGTCCGACTTACTGTGTAGGTGAACGGCCCTTTGATTGTGTCCAAATCGTGCGTACCGATGGCCACCAGTGTTCTTCGACGACAGATATTTTGATGCAGCTTATCCTGCAAATCGATAAAGCTATCGTAGCGTTCTTGAGTGAGCTGGACGTTGTTCAAAATAGCGGCCACGATATAAGGCCGAGCAAGCTACAAGATGAACATCGGTAGCTCGGGAACACTAGTATCAAAAGCCGACAGTACCTTTGTGGCCGCCTTGACACGAAATTGCACAGGTTCTTGGCCGGAGAAAACTCGGAGGCTATAAGCAGGTGGATCTTCGATGTTCATAAAGATCCTTAAGGCTCTAGATATTCCTTCCAAGCAGAGGAGATCAATGCGATTTGCAGGAACATCGATTTTATAAAGCACAGATTCCGAATATTGATCGGAAGTATCTTTACTATTTTGCGCTTCTCGCTGCTTCAATTGCTTCTCATTCGTAATATCATCCAATTCAATACCGAATTCAAAGCAAAGATGGTCAAACTCTTCATCCGTAAACGTTTTACCGATTGCTTGAAACAGTAAATCACGTTCCACCGAAACGGTTGGCATTGCGAGGGAATTATTTCAAGGGAAAAAAAGGGTTCTCAGGCAGGTATATTATTCGGGTCAGGGTAGGCTGACCCACCTTACATTTGTAAAATGGAAGTGACCGAAATGATGGAGCAAAGGAGAGAAGCTATGGCACTAATTATGAGTAGAACCCACGCCGACATTTTCCGTATATCCGAATTGGGCTTGTCTCGGATTCGGATGTATGACGCGCACGGCAAAATGTACGAAATCAGCAATCCGATAAAAGAGCCCATCACATTCCACACAATAGCCACATCTGGTAGAATCAGAGCCATAAAGACCGCACAAGTCAATAAAGTCACAGTCGATATCACATGATACGCCGGCCACGGTTTCGTAGTGCTGATTTCATTGGGTCGCTGAGAGCTTGACTGAAGCAAAGCCAAATCTTCATCTCGCTCATATAAAACTCCAAATCGCCAATACTTGAAAAGACGGGATAGGTTTCGCCGGCACGGTTGCATCAATAAGGGGAAATTTAGCAGAAGTGTCAAGAGTAAACCAAATCTTCCCACATTCACGAGGGTGTCGGTGACAGCAAACATATTCAGGATGTTAGCAGGCACTGGTTGGGATGTACGGTACCCTATGATAAATCCCAATGTTCCTACGATCATGTATACAATCGATGTTGAGAAGATTGTCAATCCAAGGATCTTCTTGAGTCTCTGTCGAGTCGGTTTCCGCAATTCTCGATAGATCGGGAGTACATTGAATTGTCCCAAAAACGCAACACAGATGATCGGGAATGCAAACAACAGATTTGTCCATTGCGATGGAAAAAGCGGAATGCTCGTTTGCTCTATTGACGATTCCATCTGAGCATGAGGCTTCGGATTCTGAGTGTTCGGGAAGCGAACAGCGCGGATGCCAATTGTCACTATTAACACCGAAATTGATAGAACGCTGCATAACGATGTGAAGCGTAGGGAATCCATGGAAATAAGTAAAAGAAGTGGCAAGATGCATATAGCACAAATTATCAACGAGCTCACAATTTCGCCCTGAATCATTTCCCGGCCGAATATGTAGTGCGATGCCAGAGAAACGACGAGGTCTCGCATGAGAATCACATATCCCACCATTGTGAGGAAAGTGAGGCCAACCAGAAGCACCACGGTGATAAACGCTGCCCAAGGCCCTAGTGCTTTCCTGACAATGTCTTCATAGCTATTTGCTTTCCCACGTCGACTGCAGCTGACGATAACATAATAACTAAAAGTTGATGAAATTGCACTTGCAAACAATAAAACAATTGCCAGAACCAACCCGCACTTTTCAAATGCATAGGGCAAGGAAAGAATGCCGCCACCAATCATTGTGCTGATCAAGTTGAATACGGCAGAACTCACTCCGGCAGTACGCGTTTGACTATTGGGCCCAGGCGAGAAGTATTCCATGCTGTAACGCGCATGTTCGTATCGATACAATCCCATAATTTTTTCCGCTAGGTGACTGAGACTACTTTGGCCTTGTAATTGGATGCCCTTATTTGTAGATGTGTCCACACAATTGTTGGCTTCGAAGTGTCGCTTTATGCCCTCTTCATAGGGTGTTTATCTGGTCGACGATCGCGTCTTAGAACCATGTACTGTATCCCGAAAAGCAATGTGGAAAATGATGTCTTACCTGAGGCATTGTCGAAATCAATTCAGCTTGATCGGCACATGATAGAACGATTGAGTTTCACGCTATTGCATCATTCCTCCAAAGCCAGCCGGAGCATAATGCATACATCACCGCGGCACGCGACTCACTAGAGATCGATATTCAGAATTCGAGCTCCGAGATAATGGACAAGCCACTCTAGATTACCGTTACCATCATGAGATGCTGCAACGCACCAAGTTTATGTTACTGTACTTCGGATAGCAAAGCAGCTTTTCTTGACATAATTCAATGGATCAATGGTTTGCTGCGCTTGTTCAGAACTTTGAAAGCAAGAGGTCTCAGCTGTATTAATCATAGGAATGGGCTTTATGCAGCAGATACCTCTTACTCTCAAAGATTTTTGATTTTCCTGGTGGAACAGCGGAAATCAGCTGCATGCGATGTGGAAGAGGTATGCAGGGATCATCCGCTTAGCATTATAATTTTACACGATGTCCGACAGCACAGGATAGTCGCGTTTTTGACGCTCTATAACAAGACTTGGACCTAGCGAAGTGATTACGCAGTCGACAAAAAACATTGGAACCGATAATGCTAGATGTATGTCAGCTCAAATGGCATGGTCATGACTAGATTCCTCCTTGAGCATACCTTCTGGACGGTAGAGAGCTCGAATATAGATAATCATGTGGTATTATTTCGTGACAATCGTTGCCGTAAGACAATACATGCCACATTTAGTCCTTTGATGTCCGTATTGAATACTTTTGAATGCCCATGCCATTGTGTAGTCAGACTTCCCAGGGATCCAGCAGAAAAGAAGCTTGGACCTTAGTTCCTCAAGAAGAAAGCTAGCTCCAACATTTTTTGGTGGCCTCTTCCTCCGAGCAATTGTGTGGAATGGTATGAGCCTTCTATTTGTTCTCGTGCATTCTGCAGAAGGAATTGCTTGAAATGAGAGCCACCAGAATCAAGGAATGGACCATATCGCTTATCTTAGCTTCTCAAACACCTGTGACCTATCCCCCTCATGCCTTGATTATTTCCCGTCTTTAATCTGAGCCTCTATGAAGCGCTCGCAAGAGCGTTAAACAATTAGCAAAATCATGATACAGCTTTCATTGATTGTTAACAAATTTGGCTTCCTTTCAAAAACTCCTCCAGCTGTGAAAGTCCTGGATCTGACAACTTCTTTTAACTCTTCATTTGCTCCATTGCAATCTCCAGCTTCCGCTAATCCTGCTCCTATTGCTTTTTGCAGTATTTCTCCAATGCATGAATTCGTGGGGAACGATTCCATCCGTGATCACTTGTGCTTATTGAGGAATTTGAGTTACGCGTATTGTCGGGTGGTCCCGTTTTATTTGTAATGCTTCCAGTTGTTTCCCTTGCTGCTGCATAAAAGTCTTGAATCACTCCAGCATCCGTCTTGATCGTGCCACATCCACTTTCAGTTCTTCATGTCCTTTTGCTACCGTCTTGATCATCCGTTGATCCTGCAGATGGGTCATCAAAGCGTCGTCAAGCTGGTGTTGCCATTCCACATTCTTCGTCAGGCTGGTCTTCAGCTTTTCCTTCAGATCTTCGACTTGATAATTGAGTCGACCTTCACGCTTAAAATCGTCCCGAAGCTGTACCGATTCTTCGTCCAAAGAAGCCGAAAGTGCTTCGTCTTCTTCCTTTAATCAACCGAGATCGCACAAAGCCGTTTGGGAGGGCTCTATTGACTCTATCCGGTCAGTTGGCGCAACGGGAACGCTGCCAAGGCGGTTTGTTGCCGAAGCTGTTGAAATTCTGCGACTTGCAGGATGCGTCGCCAATCCGGCTCGGTTCACTCTGGGTCGCGCTAGAAGGGTATCCGTGGTCACAGTCCGGCCGGATCACGCAACGGAACTGCTGCCGACGCGGTTCGTAGTCAAAGCTGTTGACATCCTGGGATTTGTCGGAGCTGTCATAATTCTGGGAGGTGTCGGAGCTCGCTGGTGTTGGTGCTACTGATTGAGCTCGGAGGACGTATCCACCACAGATACGCTTCATCGTCGAGGTTGTTCCGCTGGTTTGGTCGCTTCGTTGCGTTGATGTCTTGTGCATTTTCTCTACTTGCAGAATGTTAGATTTCCTTAGTAGGGAGAGCATGAGAAAAGATACATACATGGATTTGTTGACCCAAGCTCCGCAGGTCTCTGACCATGATTCCACATGCTGATTGAGATACATTTCGCGATATATTTAGCCGCGCCTTAAGCGATCGGCACCATTGCAATGATAGCTGTAGCGAACCCAGGTAGTCGATTTTTCTTGTGTTTCCTTCGCAATGAGTAGCGATATCTGCAAAAGACACACAAGATGCAACATACCCATCGATGGGGTGGTCGCTGATGTCGATTCCGCATGCTTGGTCTGAAATAGTCACATTTTGAATGTCCATTAGCCATCCCATTCATACCTCAAGTTGAAGTCCGCGTCATCCTGCGCGATCATGATGCGATGTCGATCATGACCGGATCTGGGGCTAGACCCTCCATCGGGTATGATTGCATTTGTTTCGGTGGCATAGCTTGCGATATTATTCAGCAGGCAGAAGGCAAGCAGGTTTTTGTGTCATGTCGTCTTCGGTTTCCTTCAATCTCTTATCTTGTCCGGCAAGTGCACCGCTACCGTCGTAATCGGCATGCGTTGGCAGCCACTGAAATATCGGCCCCATTGCGCATCAGGTTCGCGCTGTGAATGCAATGCTTGAATATTCCACCATAAGTGCCGACAGATATCGTTCGATAGGCAAAGGTAAGCAAGAGATCGATGGCGAGGTCTCAATTTGAAAAAAATCAGAAAAGATCACTTGGCCAATTGACCAGCCCGTGATACCGAGACAATAGAGTGAAATTGGATAGCTGTAGCGCCAGTAATACACCGATACTTCATTTTGAAATCTTGATTATTTAATTTTAAAAGAAATAGGAGACCACGCGACACTTTTTCTGAGGAATCTATTCAGCAATTTCGGTGCCTTTATTTCCTCGCATAGCCACTTCTTCCTTCATTCGGGCATCAAATTGACTGATAGCAAGCTTCAGTTCCTCGTCAATTTGTTTGTCTTGGATTCGTCTCAACTTGCTCGACGGACTTTATCACCGGCTGCATTGGGAACCTTGGCTTTTTGTACCTTTGCACTAGTGGTGCAGGTGTTTTCTTAAGCCATTTTGCTCGTCCCTTGAGTTGTCCAACTTCTTCATCCTCGGATGAAGACCACTCTGAAGAGCTCGGCCACGATTCATCATCCGAATCACCAACTTCCGACTACAACGTAGAAAAGATCAGAGATAGTTCTCTTCTCAACACTGAGTGGAGGATGCTCGCGGTACTGTTGCAATTCATTTTGGATGAGTTCACTGCTTTTCTTCAA
>CACSLJ010000535.1:0-11458 GCA_902706625.1 Albugo laibachii | reverse complement strand
GGCTGACGGACGAGATTCAGCTGTTCGGAAATCTTGTTCAGCGCGAAATGAGAAATTTTCGTTGTAAAATTGGAAAGTGAATATATTTGTAGGTCCGTAGTTCTCAATCAGATAATTCAAGCCTATATCAAATTCTTATATCGCTACCCCATACCATTAGAAACATATTTCGCATCGCATCTTTTCGCGCAACTAATGTTCTGATCTTATCCGACTCTTCTGATCGTATTTAATTCTTCTGATCGTATTTAATTCTTCTGATCTTATTTAATTCTCCTGATCTTATCCATCTCTTCTGATCTTATCCGATTCTTCTGATCTTATCCGACTCTTCCGATTGCAGGCTTTCTTCAACACGAAGTGTACATATTCATGGACTGTAATAAAACGGTGCATTATTGACGAAGCGAATCACGCAACAACTCACTTTCACCTTGGTGTAATCTTTAGAAGTAGCTCACTTCAACGTACTGAATACATCAACGGTTCACTCAAAGGCGTGTAGCAAAATTTAGCAGATATATGAATTACAATCCGAAAATATTTGAAAAAGTTCAGTGATGACCAGTAACATTTTTTTCCATACAACAAATTCGTGGTTGCAAGTTGAGAAAACTTCAAGATTCTCAGTCGTGATTTTTTTAACCGATCTATCTTGCATTCATACATTATAATTGATGAGCTACGATGGAACTGATCGACCTCTTCGAAAATTGGCTTATGACACATAATGCGCAAAACCTATTACAAACATTCTAGATCAAGAAATAGCGCTAAGGTAACTACGGATTGATAATAAGTTTGAAGGAATCTTCTATTATCGTTGGACAATTAGCAAAAGGCCTATAACCTAGAAGTCTTTACCATGAACCCTTTACTTCTAAAGCAGAACTGTGACAAGAGTAGATCGTGGAAAAACAGAATTGGATAAATTCTCGTATTATTATCTTGTAGTGCCATGGAACATGGTTTTCGAATTAGAGATATGTTTGCAGCATGTTAAAACAATGAGATACACACATGCATCGTAACAATGCCTATCAGGTAGCTGGATCCGTCCAAGGCAGATTTCTGTTGTTAAAAGCCGTAGTGGCGTGCTCCTACGCTTTCCTTTTTGATGTCCAGCCGTAAGCGTTGTAAAATTTTTTAAATCTTATGCTTACAAGAGCAATTTAACAACAATCCCAAGATCTGGTTCTGAAAGTGAGCAACCACTCCGCTGATGTCAATACTCGAGGGCAAATTCCTCAGAAGGTTTTAACAGAGGAAGTCTTCGAAAGAGATACGTCAATTTTCATTATAAGGCAATCGTCAGGGTTTCTGTTGAAAGTCCACCCGATCTAGTGACATAATACCGGCATGGTTAGTACGTCAGTGATAGAAATTTGCTGAATGGAGTTGAAGTAAGGCTGTTTTCAGGACGCTCGAATTCAAGATGGAGATGAAGGGGGATTCGGAGCTTGCTTATCAGCCTAAAGCTCGCGCCGGGTTAAGGCTGACCTAGCTTCACCCGTGTCTGCCGATAGCGGCATCTTCCGCACTCAAGCAGATGCGCGCACGGGACCCGGCTATACTCGAAGACGATGTCAGGAAAAGTCTAGTGCATCAGCATGCGTCAGGACGTAGGCAACAGCGGATAAAAAGAGGGGGCGACGGGGGGGGGGAGGGCTAGGTATGCACCCGTAGCCGCCAAAAAACCTGTATACAGAGCGGCAAAAACGATGAAGTATTTTGTGGCGCCGAGGGTGCCACGAATCAGGCATTTGAAGCTCGGGATTGAGAGCAAATTCGAAATGAAGAAGAGATTAGTGAGTGCTTATGGCTGGAGGACATTGAGCGGAAGTTCTTGGAAGCTACTTGAATGTCTAAATCTGGTCAACAGCTCCAAAGCCAGGTGGATACCCGGTACGCCGAAAAAGCTCAAGTGTGGTATGGAATGGAAGGGGTGAATATAAATTTCAGATCCAAGAATCAAGGTACCAGGCGGCCAAGCTTTTCACTTCGAAGCAGAAGGATTTAATATCGTGGAATAATCGCATAGTGTTTCTGATGGCCGTGAGTGATGCTGTTGGTTATGCGCCCGATCAGGTGCTTGAGACCATCGCCAAGTATGTCTTCTCGTCGATCGTATTCAAAGAAGTTCTCGTGTCACGACGTAATTTACACCGGGATGATTTCTAAAGGCTGGCGGAGAAATTGATGATTTTCCCACAGCCTGCGCTGGACGAAGCAGTTGTGAGCCGCTGTCAAAATTAAGGGAGCTGGGGATTGTAGCATAAAACATGATGCGAGTGCAAGAAGCCTGATGCTGTTTTCAGTGTAGAAAGGAAGGTGACTATGATCGTGACTCGCCAAACTAGAAGAATAACTTTACATTGGCCGTCGTAGATGGTGTGAACTCAATCGTCCAGTGTATTCTCGACAGCGGATTAAGTCGTCATTTAGTGAAGGCGGCAGTACAGCTCTATGACACAGTGGAGTGCAATGAAGAATCTTTTCTTCCGATAGTAGCGAGAATGCAGATGCAACGCAAGGGAAGCGCCATTTTCATGATTTGGGTCGACGTGAGGCACATCAAGTCAAATTACATGAAGTGTACTACACAGAGAACCTCCCTTGCAATACTATTTCCTATCGTAGAATTGAGGAGATGGGGTGCGAGGCTTCTACGACTGACAAAAACGTTATGTAGTTCGTCACAGGGACGGATGCAAAGCTTTTGGTTTCCACCAGGATACAAACAATGCATTGGTGGTAAGGGTGGTCGAGGCCAATACGAAGCAAAATAATAACTGCGTGGCTAAGGCTCTCACTGGCACACACGGTGTGCTGAACCCCGAAGCGCAATAAGGCAGCCTACTGTATTTTCACCTTCACTCCGCTTACGTCGTACGACACAATTAAGCTTATGACAGGTAAACCTGAGACTGGAATAGGGCTTACGGATAAGGAAAGGCAGAATTGTGTGACATATGCTCATGTCAAACAAAGGCGCAACGAGCAATTACAATAGACACGGCACGAAAACGCGCCGATGTACAGAATCGGTGGTGTCATGTCATCTGCAGTGGCAGTAAGGGGCCTATAACACCGGCTGATAGACTTTAAACAAGGTAGATGATTATCTTCATTGACCACAAGAGTAATTATTGCCGCTTATTTCTCGTCTACGTTGAGTAGCGCTTGAAGTGCAGAATTCACTGCCTCCGCAAAGACGTTGGGAGTGAATAAAAGGCTGTCGATCTTTTTTGCAAGACGGAAGGTGTGCGTCGACTTTTATGGGAACCCGACAACCAATCGTCTAACACAAAGCCAGAGAACACGCATCAAACAGTTATGAATATGGTGCTCCATGATATCCGTTCTGGCTTACCCATGAGCTTCTGGGGCGATGCAGCAGAACAATCACCGTCTATCCTTAACAGCAGTTCAATTACATAAAACATCAGTCGCGCTTCGACAATTGAGGTGCTAACGGGTATCAAGTCTTTGCAATAACCGACATTGCTCCTTCGGCTCGCTATGTACTGCTCTCCAAACCCCAAAACACAAAGAACTTGACAAAGGTGGAGAAGTGGGGCCTAGTTTCGAAAAAAATGATGAAATCACAAGTTACCGTGGATTTTTACGAGATACCGGACTGTACGCACCACGCAGCACGTCCACAATATTAAGACTCTGGGCGCAGAAGCGAATGAGCAACTCATCCGTCAATTAGATGAAGGATTTGAAGCAGAGACTAGCGATGGGGAGCTAGCGTCCCCAAGTAGCGATTTTGGACGTCGGAAGGAGCCGCACAGGGAATAAAGAAGGGGAAGACTCATACAGTGCGCCCCATTGGTCTTGGGACACTTTTCTTTTGATTTTATTTTGAACGGCTTCACCTTTTTTCATTCCGAAAACTGTATCGTTTAGCGCTAGACTTCGTGCGGGTCTAATGGCGTCATTTCTGTCCCAAACATGACGTATTTTTGACAAAAAGTGGAAAATACCAGAACAAGGTGAGTTATGAAGGCTAACACAGGGAAGAATGACACGCAGAAGCGTTTGTATTGAATGCACTTCTGCTCTGTTTGACGCGTTGCTGATATGAAATATGCTTTCCGCGGGCGTCTTTTACCATTTGAGCCCGCTTCGGCATCACGGAGACAAGCATGAGGAGGTAGGAAGCCAGTATATAGTCCCATACCTGCTGGATGGCGTTCTTGAGCTCTTGGATCGAGTGAAATTGGCGTCCATTGACGTAGACGTGGCGGCTCATGAATCCCAAGACGTTCTCAATTGAATTAAGGTCGGGTGAGCACGCGGGCCACTTCGTAACTTCGAAACCTTAAATAATATTACAAAGTAGCCATGTATTTGACTGAGGTGACCGCCTATCGAGGAAGTCCGGCGTCGCCTTTCGGTCGCCGCAGAAGCCGCCCCAGATCATGACTGACCCACCATTAAAAGTTTAACGAATTGGTAGCGATTGCTTTTCTCTCGTCTCGTTCCACTGCTTGTATCCATCAGGCCTATCCATGTTCTACATCCTCTCATCACTGGACATCACGTTGGCCCACCAGAAGTCATCTAGATCAGAGTTCTCGTACGCCCACTCAAGTAGAGCTCGGACGTACCGGGTTTTGAGCATGGTGCCGCGGCGCAGCTCCTTGGATTTGAGCCAGAGCGTATTCTCGAGGCAGCGCTATACCGTACGAACACTCACAGGCAATTGCAACACATCACGAACCTTTTTCGCGCCTCCAGCTACACTTGAAACCTTGCGGATGATCAGACGCCTAGTTCTCGAGTCAATTTTAACGCTGCCACCACACTTGGAAGGAAGAACTGAAGTGCCAGACGCCTTGACAACCTCTCCACAGTGCTCTTGCCCCGTCCTACACCCTTTGCGATCTTTCTGAAGCTCATTTTGGTCTTGCAAAGCCTCAAAATGATCTTCTTCTCGGCCGTCGTCAGCTCGGCAGCTTTACCCATCGCGCCAGACGGTCTAAGGATTCTAAAAAGCACTCACATGCTCCTGGAAGACTGCGCGCCAAGACAAACTTATTTAAAACGCAATTGGCGCCCTCCAGACGGTTAATTACGTACGTGAACGTTTGTTACGAATTACATACGTCATACCGCAACTCACCTTGTTTTGGTATTTTCCACTTTTTGTCAGCAATACATCATCTTTGGGACGGAAATTACGCCATTAGCCCCGCACGAAAACGGGCTAAACAACACAGTTTATGGATTGAAAAATGTGTAGCCGTTCAAAAAAAATCTAAACAAAGGGAAGTGTCCCAAAACTAATGGCGCGCACTGTAGAAAGTGTGGGGGTCAAAGAAGTCGATCCGCAAAAATTCTTGCTGATGGTACTCCAATACCTGAACCACGCATGGGTATGATAACACCTTACGGTTGGAAAAAGACCCCACCACGCGAGATAGTTGGCGTGTTCTACCAAGAAGATCCGAACAACTGGAACGCTGCAATGAAAATAACAAGCGTGACAAATAGACGCGTGCATCGAAATCCAAAATTGGTTCATTGATCGCAAACGCCACATGGGATCTGGTAATACGCACTGATCAGATCGCTCACTTCACACGAAATAGGTTTCTAAGAAAAAAAAGAATGCGGCTGCTGTGGTGAAATGCTAAAAGGCAAGCATGGTAGCTTGCGGCGACGAGCAGTCAAACGGAGAAAATTACACGATGACATTGGCTGCCGTCGTGGAGATGACGGCAAGCAATATTGTCCTGGACATATAGGAAATTTGGAGCGTTCCAGGGCGACACGGTGATGTGACAAACGCATACGTGAAGGCGTCTATGGAACCAGATATCGATATATCTCTGCATCTTCCACAAGGAATGATTGTGTCAAAGAAGCTACAGAGCCTTGAAGTGCAACACGCTGGGGATGTAACCTATGACTATAGTGCAGACTATATGGTCTGAAGCAGAGCTGGAGACTCGGGGCAAAACTATTGCATGCAGAAAGGTTGTGAGTATGCTTTGTGCAATGTATTTTAAAGACACCTGTTAACACTGCAAAGCTGACTGTGATCGTCAAAAAATTGCAGGAGTGTATGTCGATGACTTACTAATGGCAGAACATCGAGGAAGCGAGTGGAAAAGTATTAAAGGTTTTAGCAGCGTTGCAGATCAAGGACATAGGGACCTAGGAATCGTGACCAAGGTTTTTGGGGATTCGAGTTTCACATTCGTTAGAGGTTGCGTATGAAATCGATCAAGAAGCGTCTATAGATGAGATTTTGGTGAAGTTTAGGCTACAAGATGCACATTCCGTGACGAGACCCGATCCGACTCGATTAAGTCAACGATTTGCGCGAGGTAGACCCACTACTACCCAAGGAGAAGTCAGATGGAACTGCATCGGTGCAGAATTTCAGTCGATTGAAGGTTCACTGCTTTGGCTGGCACGATGTCAGCGCCCTGGCATCGCGTATAGGGTGCACCGAGCAACTCGCCGAGAACATGGGCCTGCAACAAGTAACTGCCAGCTGGCTAAGCGATTTCCTAAGTACCTCAAAAGAACCAAGGACGTCAAACTTGGGTTGAAAAAAAGAAAATGCAGAAAGTACTATCGTTGAGCTTACAAGCAGAAATGAAGCTGATTTTGATAGTGATAAAGGCGACCGCAAATCTATCAACGGCGGGAGATATTACGTAAGAATGCCATGATTTTGAAATGGACTTGCCGAAGCAGACAAACTTCTCACTATCCACCATAAAGGTGAATTCAAGTCGAGCTCACACGCCGGGCAAAAATTATTGAGTCTGCGTAATCTACTTTCTGAATTGGAGTTTAACGTGGCTTTGCCGATGACGATGGAGATCCATAATCAAGCGGCAATTCGTCAATTGGGAATTAAAGAAAGCTCGACTTGTCCAAAGCAGAATGACATCAAGCTAAGCTTCACTTAGGAACATGCCAAGAGAGGTGTTGTGGAACCTACCTACGTCCGTCCTGACCGAAGCGATGGTAGATAAAGTGCTGACGAAAGCGTTTAGCGTTATCCAACTGCGAGACTTGATGAAATCGTGCTCTCTGGATCAAGGAATGGTAAAAGAATAACGTGAAGCCTTATGGTGTACCCACGACGCCGTGAGGGAAGAGTGTTGAAAGCTACTCGATTTAGTGGTATAATCCCAGCTTGAGTAGTACGTCAGTGACAGGAACATGCTGAGGGGACTTGTAAAGTTCTAGTCGTACTTTGCAAAGCATTGCAAATTAACGTAATTGTTGCAAACAATAATCAAAAAGATCCCATATCTGCGACCTCTCAAAAAGGTAGCTTATGCTCCTTACGCATTCGATCGTGTCATGTGCTTAAAAAATGTTCGAGTCAAAACAACGCATTGTGTGGCGGACATATCTCGTGAACTATGATATTAAATGAGATTTGGTAGCTGTGAGAGCAAGTAGGAACCAATATCTGAAGTAATGAATACGTAAGTCGATAGAAGCACTATCCAGCTTGAACCAGAATAAGGCTATCCAGCCCTATAAAATTAACGTATTTGTGTATGTTTTCAGTGTACCTGTGGCACTAGCATCCTAAGCTGATAAGAACGAAAATCAGCCTTGAGAATGCCGATTCAAGAAGAAGAAGGAAGAAAATAACCATTTCTGATCGCGACAAAAGCTATATCTGACTACCCTGCCTACACATTCAACGATCTTCGTCCTACGAGAACGGTACATAGCAAGCCTTAGAGGAAGAAGATATTACCCACTCAGAACATTAAGCTTATTGACTACCTAACTAGTCAGCATATTTAGAATATGTGTATTAGCAGCTGAAAATGCGATCTCGAGACCGCTTCTTACTCAGCCAAATACTTGTGCTGTATGTGTCGTGAGAAAAGCTACGAAAACACTGGAATGGCGGGCTCTCTATATCCTTGTTGTTTGCGCCAAAATTTCTCCATGGTGGAGCTTTTGTCAGGCCAAAACCACAATTGAACGTTGCATATCGAGCTATTATGTCGCGATCGTATCTGTTGTGGTTTCACGCTTATCGTCACCTTTACGCACCATGCTGATTTGACTTTCAACGATTGACTGATCGTTGTATTCTTTCGGAATACTCACGAATCAGTTTGACACGTTCATTTATAACTCAGTTGCTGCGTGTAGTCGTACACGCTATATAATCGCTTCTTAGCCTACAGCTTGATCCTCCCGGGCTCCCAATTTGGTGATGCGGCGAATAATCTCTAAGGTATTCGTTTTCTTCTACTTTGCGTTCTTGAGATAAGAGTCGTGTTCGTAGACACTTGTAGAGAATGATGTATGCAGCGTGATTTAATCCGACGAGTCAATGAACCTCTGCGTCTTTGTGGAACCCGCCCTTATAACTTTCCTTTTAAATCTCTCTCATGTAAAGATACCTCAACGCTTCATTAGTTCTATGAAGAGTCATAATTGCAAACTAACACAACTCTCAACTGAACGAGCTGGGCAGCGCAACTTCTGGATCTTTGAGTCAAAAGGATGTTAAGTGATTCCTCGCTTTGATTGGAAATATTAAACTTCATTGAAGTGACACCTGCAAGAGCCCTGTTTATTGAGGCACGATTAGTAGGCTATGGAGCATGACAATTTACTCAGCTTTTTCATCCCAGTGCGTCACATTACGAGATACGGTATCTTTTATACGTCGATGAATTGCAGCATACAGGTTTCGAATCGACTGATTGCAACTTCATTTACAAATATGACAAACGTAATGGGCCGTGATAACCTTTGCGGTCTCCATTTTACCCTTAATTCGGTCTGAAGAAATTCTTTCATTGAAGTACCAGCTGATATTGATGTTATCACAAAGTTGAAGCGGCTCAATTGGAAGTATACCTTGCGGGTGGCATTGCTGAGTAAATCAATGAAGGTTGAAGTGAAGCGGCAGCGGGAACAACTGAATGAAAGGAACCATTCGTTTAGTTCTTTTCTCGTTAAAAATAGCTATGCCAACAAGAGAAAGCGTTCGAGTGATTTAAATTCTTTGTTTTGTCCTTCCTTCGTTTCTAGATTCTCATTTATCATATTTGTGATTTTGGTATTCCTGATTCCTGAGTTGTCTCTAATTCGAAATTCTAAATAAAATTTATAATAAACCGTTTGGCATACTGTGGTACTTCTATATGCTAGGACTTCTGAAGTCAATATCTGATTTGCAAAACTTCTACTTGAGTCTATCTATTTTGAGTAACCCTTGTCAATCTAAACGTGGGAATCTCACCCAGCCAAAATCAAAATGGACCTTTCTCATAACACTGTAGCGAGAAATAGAATCACCATTTCAATGTTTAATGGTTGCATGGTGGAGGCTGCTTTATGTCAGAGTCAACAGAGGATGAGATTGATTTTTTATCACCAAAGAACCCGAATGATGGTTTGATTGAGAATTTGTAACTTGGTGAACAAGCTGGTAGAATTCATTCTGCATTCACACAAGATCCTTCTACAACATGTCATAGCAACATATTCCACGAACCTCGCACTGTTTTCAGCGGTGATTCGGGACCTTCTGAGGTGGAATCGCCTGAATTTTGATGTACAGGTACCGTCAAGATTGTGTGCTTATCGATTTCAAGAACTCCGACAATACAAAGCACTAAAGCCGAGATTTGCTTGCACTTCTATTGAGCTAGACATGCGATGAATTTGTACCTGAAGGAGCTTTTGGACTAGTGTAAGAAAGAATATTGCCGAATGATGTAACAACGTAAGGAATGGCGTATAATGAAAGCAAGGATCATGCGCATGGTCAAACGTCTGTCATGTACATATCAGAATGGAGTTTCACTAAAACGACCCTTGACCTGAGAATCAAATAAACTGTGCAGTCGTTTTCATACTAATGCGGCCATCTGATACGATAAATGTACCAACGATCAAAGTATGCGAAGGTCGCCATGTTGAAATCTTACACCAAAAATGATGTTTTTCGGTAGAAGATGCGCGTGCACTTGCCGGCTTATGTGTTCAAAGACTTCATTTCTAGACAAATATCTCTGTAGAGTGAGTCAATAGTGCAGAAGGAGAGCGAAGAAGGAGCGTTCGTTGCAATCAGGAAGTTGCATAATTCATCGCCCGGATTTTATAGCAATCTACCTATTTTAAAAGATATGCTACTGGTAAGCAGCGTAATGAATGCGAATGAGTTACGCTACATTGCAGAATAGTATACTATAGATCACTTAGTTAGGTCTAAATTCGCTACGTTAGATTCAAACCTCGCATCGTGGGAGCTGTTGTAATCACTCACGTATTCGATAAGCGTTAGAGCCGAGTGTTCATAAAGTGAAGAAGTTGATGACATGATGTGGTGGTTGATTTTCGAATGCATGTGGTAATTTAAGGAAATTTATCTCGAACTTGTTCATTGCCGATCTCCCAAATACAAAAAACTTGAAATCTGATTTTATGACGACAACATCTTTCAAGTCCAAGGGTAAGCTCGTACCATAAAAATCGAATTGAAGGGCTTGATAGTTCCCAGAAGAGAAGTCCGAAAAATGTTCAGACGGTAAATAAAGACCATTGACGCCGATATCGAAAATGATGTCGCTTCCATGAACATCCTTTGCATGGTTACCATCAACACCACTCATAATCAATGCATGAAGTTCAAGCGTCCAATAGAATGTACCTTCACGTATGCTAACACTGACAATTGGAGGAATATTCCGAGGTCTAATATCCTCCCGCAAGACAAGTTTCCCACTTCGATACTGATATTGGAATGAAGCACAATTATTGTCAGCCGCATTCGGATATATATTCAACTGGGTGAGCCGGGCTAGCGGTTTGATTGTTCTTGAAAATCGTTTAAATTGAGTGCAACGGAACAGCCTCCAAGAATGGACACTCAAAAAGACCCTGGTTGCATTTTCGCTGTTTGTAACGTGACAGGTAATAGGATCAGCGATGAAACACGGATCGCTTATGGAACGTGCAATACTAGCCAGCCAAATTAGAAAGTGGATACAAGTTCGGATAGGTAAACGTAGCATTTTGATGACGAGGATAACTGGCTCAGGCAAATCAAAATTCGGAATGAGAAAAAGAAGACCTTTAAAATTTCAATTTGAGTATGTATATGGTACCCAATGCATTCCAATAATTACGTAGATACAAAGACGCATTTCAGGGCTAGAAGCCCTCTCGCTCTCATTATTTGCGGGTTGGGGCTTGTCCGTGTTCGGTTTATTATTTGTGTCCGGTAATGCGGTATGACAAATATAATCAGTTAGGCGAATAACGATGAATCCCAGCTCTCAATATGGCTTTTCCGAGGTGATTTATAGTTGAAGACCATGACCGGTATGTAAAGGACGGACACAGGTGCCATTTTCCTCGAAGGAGGAGAGCCGTTACCAAGCATCTGAATCTGATTCATCATTCCTACAGTTGGTATTCTAAATCCTAATGACTTTTT
>CACSLJ010000534.1:0-11470 GCA_902706625.1 Albugo laibachii | reverse complement strand
GTACAAATAGCCCGCCTAAATTGACCCCTCGAACTTGGCGATTGAGAGCATCGGATGCGCGGTATTGAGTGCAGGTCATGTTGGCATCGTGTGGCAGGAACCCATTAATGGAGCGGTCAGAGGCGTCGTTGCGGTTCCACAACCATTCTGCGTACTGACTTTCGTTGGAATCAGAGAGTGGATCTGATTCTGATTCTGAGACTGAGTGGATGAGAAGAAGAAGCTGTGATGCAATTTTGAAGGACCACATTCGAGAGGACGGGAGGTAAATTGAGTACAGTCGCTCTTATCGAAGAATGCGTCCGCTCACCTCGTGGCTTTTGGTTTCTTGACCGTGGAAAAATGGAATGATCGGTAGGAGGGATGAAATGTACAGGATATACATTCGATATTATTTACGCACTTATCGAGGTGGTCGAATGTACGCTCGTACATGGATTTTGTGCAGCGGATGTATAAGTGTACCAGTATGTATAACATGTGTACAAAGAATGTATAGCCGCTGTATACATGATGTACAGACTATGTGTAGCTTGGGTATGTAAAACGAGCAAAGTTAAGAAAGCATATATCGCTGGCACCTGAGGTCCGTACTCACTGGGGTCTGAAGTCGCTGTTGGACGCTGCAAAGCGATTGTCTCATCTCTGAATACATGATCATGCAAATCGTGTGAGGATTAAAATTTAGCGCCATCGCAAGATTTTATGTCGGGGTCATCTCAGCACAAGATACGGCGGTATACAACTAGAAAAATGTAGTATAGATTGCTTCCAAGCGCAAATCAGCTCGGGAAACAACGATAAAGCTTTGACTTTTAATCATGCGACTAAAGTGGTGCAATTGTTCGAAATCGACTGACTTTAAAGTTTCATGCTCATAAACATTGGAGGAGAAGTCATTACTTAGAATGATGCGTAACTCTTTTTTCTTACCTATAGCAGAGGTTTGAAAGTGATTTGTAAACATTGGTGATTTTTGAATACTACACTTTCCCTTCTCTGCACTTCCATACTACCGGCGGTCCGTGGACCGTCTCTGCATCAAGTAAGTCAATCCAACAGATTATGAGCCCAAATAACTCGGACGACGGAGATACCGTTGCTCCCGAGAAAATTCCGTTACAGAGTGCTGCACTACAGCGTGGTCATATTGGTATGGAGGAGGAGTACGAGGAAAAGGGTGCCACGTTGCTGCGGGCAATGGAGATAGTTGTTCAGCTCGTGTTGTTGGCATGGGATTCATGGAGTATTACAGCAGCATCAGTGGCATGGTGCAACCTATGCGTGGGTTGATGGGACGACTGGATCGGTTAGAAGATCCCGGAGCAAAATTCAAGGAAAGCTTTCTGTAGGAGCCTGGATGGATAAGATTTCGGAAGATGCGCACCCCAGGGGAAGATTTCAATTTGTTTGCATCGGACTGGGACGTGGTCCGCGAATGTGTATTTATGCATTGAGTGCGACGCCTTCACCTGGAAAGGTCGAACGAGCATCGGCGCCTCCGAAACACTTTGTACACCAGTAACCCGGCTATGGTTTGCCGCATTCGAAATTGTAGCACTTTCACGCTGCGGCCATGAACGCTCCGCACGCCGGCACTAAAGTGTATCACCAACATGTGGACAATGCTTGGAGGCCGCTACACAACAAATGGAGCGGGTTATAAGGTACCCTCCCGCAAGGCAGAAGAAGCTTGCAATTCGTTTGCTCGATGGAGCCTAACTATAAAAGGACTTGGCACTGGTTTTTGGTGTGGGGACGTCGTTTGGAAATGCAGGTAAATTTGTCACAGTCAGCGCGTGGATTTATCTGGCCTGAAGATGCAAAGAAATCTTCTTGGACTTTATCTTTAGGAATGGCGGAACGCTATTATCATAAGCAAATCGCAACTTGATGGAATGGAATGCAGACTCTTCAATATGCGATGGAGAAACTGCTTGAAGCATCCAAGAATCACATCACTCCTACTCAGTCAATGCTACTGAACCAAAGCGTAAGGACGTGAAGAAAATATGGACTGAGCATTTTCTATACTTCATTGCTGTGGCGAAAGTATCGGGAGGTGCTGCGGAATACATGGTCCTTAACAACATTGTGCAATACGCCCCAGAATACATGACAGTCGTACTCATGGTGAAGTTTGTTGCACACAAAATGGATTATCTGCAGCAAGCCAAAGAGCTGGCTCATTTTGCTCAAGCATGAGAATCCAGAACGAAAAAAATATTACCGAAAGGTGTGTCAAACGTCGTCCGGGAGTTGTGCAATCGAGAGACTCGAAGGTGTCATGAATGTGGTGTGCTTGGCCATTCAAGGGTGATGTGTCACAATCGGAGCAACAATGTCGCAAAAGATCAATCGCGTTTTACTTTGGCAATCTCAGATCATGCTATTGGCATAAAGCATTACTGTATATTGGACAGCGGATCAAGTCGTGGTTAGAAAATACTGAAGACGCCCATCGGGTTTGTATTCAGCCGAACGGAGTGGACGGAACATCAGCAAGGTGAGAAATGTCACCCTACCAGGGTCGTCTGCGGGGAGACACTGTGAAACTCACGGTAGTCTGTTTCGTGGTTGGGCTTGCCCAAATTTGATTTTGTATGGAATAGTGGATGCCAAAGGGTACGCGCTTGGTATCCGGCGTGCACAGCGTGTACTTTGGAATGTGAGATGGAAAAAGTGTGATTTTCGTTGTGGAGCTATCTAACAGTGTGCTGACGATCAAGGCTGCAGTGCAATGAAAATTGCAACCACCTCGAAGGGTAATCTTAACGGCCCTTTCGAAAAACGCCGAACCAAAAGAGGTTATTACTCACTAACCGCAGGGAACACAGTGTATGATCTTCATCGACGTTGAGAGCACCTCAATTCTGATGCTTGGAGAGATTGGCCCGTAATTCAGCTTCGGGTATACTCTTAACTGACCGGCAACTTGTTGCTTGATCGACGCGCAATAAAGGCAAGCAGAGCAAGGACAGACAAACTAACCATGATACAAGTGCGAAATCACCCATCGAAATAATCGGTGGAGTTATTTGCTCAGATCTCAAAGGTCTAATGACTTCAATGGACAGGCTTGGCAATCGCTACATGATCAATTTCGTGGATCACAAGAGTAAGTACGTGAAGATCTTTCTCTCCATAACGAAAGATATACCGTACGATTATCCGGGACATTTTTGTTGTTTTTCGAGAAGCGTCTCGATTGGCACATTCGCGTATTGCGTACAGACTCTGTTGGCGAGCACGCAAATAGCGGCCTGTTTTGCAAACAGCCCGGCTGGCCCGTCAGCGAAGCGAGGCAAGAGAAACCAAGCGAGCATTGGCAAGACCGAGCGTTTGCACCGTACCATTATGAATATGGCCAAGTGTATGATTTTTGCCAGTGATTAGCGCTTAGGTTTTGGGTGGATGTGGTCCAATATGCTGCTTATGTGTTGACTTAGTCACCTACGAATGCCAATGCCGGTAAGGTATCTCCGATTCAGATACTTACAAACGTGGCACCAAACTTGTGCAAAATTGTGCTTTTCGGTTCCCATGCTCAGCTGATCAAAATCCAAAGAAGGACTATGTCGCTAAACGTGCACAACGTGAATTTATAGTTGGGATCGGTGATGCAACAAAAGGATATCAGATTTTGTACCCAAGCATCATATAGTTGTCACCATGCAACATATTTGCAGCATCAAAACTCTTGGCGATGAATAAAACCATTTCTGGAGCGACAATAACTCATTGTCGACGAGGACGCGAGTGCAGAAAGCGCTGTTCGTGTCAAGACGAAGAAATCTACCTCAGGCATTACGAGAGCCTAAACGAAACCGACATAGAAAAGGGAATGTCCATTTACAAGGTCGCGACAGATTGATCAATATGCAACAGAAGAACCAAATCACGTGACGTAAGCTCGAACTGGAGTGGTGAAAAATGTGAAAGATGCAGACACGTCTAATATTGCGACGCAACTAAGAGCCTGGGCAAAACTAACTGGGAAGGGGCGATGCAATTAGAGTTACAGGCTTTGGAGAACAACCAAGTGTGGATGATGGTAGTAACACAACGTGATGCGCATTGTCTGCACATAAATAGGTGTACAAGACGAAACGCGATGCAAATGGAAAATTCGAGCGGTACAAGGCTCGTTTAAGTGCATGTGAAAACGAACAGATTTTTGAGTGGGACTACAACGTCACTTTTGCAGCTGTAATGGAGACGTCAAGCGCGGAATGGAACTTGCCTTTGGCGAGAATTTGGTGGGTCCCGACACAGCATGGGGACATACCCAACATATACGTCAAAGCTAAGAAGGAACCGGAACTCATTATCTATTTAAGAGTTTCGCAAGGAATGGAAATAGTTAAAGACGCATTGAATCGTACAAGGTCGAAAGTAAGAATGAATTGTCCTAAAATGAAAGAAAGCACAATATGGCCTGAAACAAGCGGGAACACTTTGGTCTGTATTGCTGCGCAAGAGATAGGTGTCACTCAAATTTGAGCAGTGTCTTACAGACATGTGTCTTTGTCAAAACGAGAGGAAAAGAAACTGCTCTTGTGAGTGGTGGCAAAGACCAAAAGTGAGTATATTGTTCTGTTCACCTAGATTGACTGGTTTTTACCTCTTTTGTGCCGTTTCTATCACTGACGTATGTCCGCGCCCGGATCAAATCCATCGATAGTGTCGGTAAGTCGGTCGACTACACGTCGCTTTTCAACACTCCTCTATCATGGTGTCGGGCACACGTCTGACATACTCCACTTTAGTTTTTCAACTTGCCATGATTCAGCGAGCATAGCTTCATCAATTTTCGCAGCCGTACAGCGCTGAATGCTTTCGTTAACAAGTCAGCTGGCATCGCCTTCGTCTGTACGTAGGTGGGCTTCACAATCCCTTTCTTGGCATAATCCTTTATGAACTTGAGTTTAATCTTAATGTGCTTTGCACGTGTCGAACTCTCTTCATTTTCCAGCTGATGGATTGCCGCTTGATTGTCCATTTCCATCATCATCGGCAATGCTACATTGAACTCCAATTCGGTAATTAGTTCACGTAGTCCCAATAATTCTTGTCCAGCGTGTGAGGCTGACGCAAATTCCGCTTCCATGGTAGACATCGCGACGGCCGTCTGTTTGCGACAAGTCCAGCCCACAATCATGCCGTTCAAACAGAATATTCCGCCGCTGACCAATTTACGGCTGACCTTATCGCCGGCGAAATCCGCGTCGCTTTTGCTGGTAAGCTCCACGACAGAATTGTTTGCATCATTTTTTTGCTTGAGCCGTAGTTTAACACCCTTGGTTCCTTTTAGGTACCTTGCGATTCGCTTGGCCAGCTGCCAGTCGCTGGATGTTGGCGCATGCTCTCGGCGGGTTGCTTGGTGGACGGCATAGGCAATATCATGGCGTGAGCAGCGTGCTAGCCACGATAAGGACCCAACAATGGACTGGAATCTCTGCACCGATGCGGCTTCCTCTGGACTCTCCTTGGGAAGAAGTGGGTCCACGTCGTGCACATCGTTGTCATAGTCGAGTCCAATCGGTGTAGCCATAGGATTTGCCTCCTGTAAACCGAACTTCAGTAACATCTCATCAATAGACGCTTCTTGATCGATGTCATAACCGTTCTAAGCCGAATGAGAAATTCGCATGCCCAAGAATTTATTCACGACTCCCAGGTCCTTGATCTACATTGCTGTCAAGAGGAGAAACACTTAGTCCACACGTTCCTGCGTTGTCCCTGTCGCCAGTAAATCATCCACATACAATCCAACAACAGTTCGACCACCGCTGTCGATTTTGAAATAGAGACAGGTGTCTGTCACACATTGCACGAAGCCTGCGCGCAGCAATTTCTTTTGAAGTAGCTCTGAACAAAGTCGACCAGCTTGTTTCAGGCCATACAGACTGCGCTGAAGTCGTAAAACCACTTTTCCTGAATGCTGCGCCCCAAGCCGCGGAAGCTCCACCTGTTCCACAATCTTGCCCTGTGGTACATACAAATAAATGTTGATTTCTGGCTCCGTGGATGCCTTGACATATGCATTTGGCACATCCCCATGTCGCGCTGGCACACCCTATATATGTGACAATGCCAGGATACCTTGCTCGTCGTCATGTCCATGACCGCGGCAAATGTCAGTGTGTAATTTTCGCCAAGCGACTGTTCGTTTCCACATGCCACCATGCGGGCCTTGTAACGCTCCACGTTACTATTCGCATCTGTCTTCGTCTTGAACACCCACTTCGTGTGAAGCGGGGGCATTTCATCGTTGCGGGTTAATGCTTCCCACGTGTGGTTTGCGACCAGCGAATCAATTTCAACTTTTGACGCACGCTCCCATTCGACGCGTTTATCACTTTTCATTGCAGCTTTCCAACTAGTAGGATCTTCATGATACACTGCCCCAATAATCTCGCGTGATAGGGTTTTCTTCCCACCGTATCGTGTTGCCATGCTCAAAACAGGGCTATTCACATCTGTTCTGTCGGCAACCTTTTGACTCAAACGTTTTCCTTGACCTCCACGCTTACCGCGCGTTTTCCACTTCTGTGTTTTGGCTTGTGACTCCTCCCGATTTCCAACATCGTCACATGTACTCGAGGTCTTCTCTTCGCCAGTCTCGGTCTCAAATTCATCGTCAATTTTTCAAGTGAGCCGCTCATTCGCCTCTTCGCTTAGTGTCTTGATATTCTGGACGTGTTGGGTGGTACGTACGATGCGGTCCTTCGTAAACAAGACGCGGTATTCCTTAACTTCATCATTCTTACCGATAATGAATCCCTCCTCCTCGCGTCTGTCGAGTACTTTGTGCTTCGGCGACCGACTAGCAGTACACGGCGAGCCGAAGATGACAATGTCAGTCAGGCTAGGTCTTACCCCCGTCAGCACCTCAGTAGGCGAAGCGCGACCAATATTTCCTTGAGAAGGGCTGCGGTTCAGAATATAAGCCGCATATTCTGCTGCGTCGCCCCTAAGACTTAGTGGCAATCCAGACCCGAATATCATTGAGCACACCATATGCATAATTGTCTGGTGCATACGTTCTGCTTTGCCGTCCGACGCTCCATTGTCAGCTTCCGAAATCTGTCGACGTACACCTTAGCTCTTGCAAAACGGATCCACAACCTCGTATTCACTTCCTCCATCTGTTAGAAGGCAATGTATTCTGCAATGAAATCGCTTCTCAAAGTATACGAGGAACTGCTCGAATTGCTTTGACGCCTTGTCCTTGGTCTTGACGAGGAATACGCGACAATAATTACTTCTGTGGTCAACAAAATTAATCATGTACCTGTTTCCAAATCTGTCGGCTTGACTGATCGGCCCTTTGATGTCGCTACAAATGACACCGCCAACTTCATCAATGGGCGCGTTCCGTCCTATTTGTTTCCGCGATGGGTTATTGTGCCGTTGTTTGCCGTCAGCACATGTCACGAAAATCGACCTTTCCTTATCCGAAAGAAATACTCCATTGTCAGGGTCACGTGCCATGCTCTCAATTGTGTCGTAAGAAAGATGGCCAAAACGTAGATGAAAATCCAAAAGACTGCCTGCACATCGCTGTACGTCGCATTCACTGTTTCAGCGAGAACCATAGTCACATAATCAATGTCCTTCTTCGCCTCGGCATTGACGACTTTTACAACCAATACGTTTCTGGCATCCTTGTGCACATCGAGCACTTTGCAACCGTCCCTTCGACGTCCAGCGTAACGTTTTGGTCCGTCATAACAGAGCTCGTATCCTAACTCTTCGATGTTTCCATATGAAATAACATTCCATGGGAGGTTCTCTGCGTAGTATACTTCAAGCAGAGTTACTTGGCGAACTTCATCGTCAACGCAAGCCTTGAATGTAGCACTTCCCTTGAGATGCATCCTCATGCTCTCACCGTTCGAGAGCAAGCATTCTTTGTCGCACACTACTGCATCATGCACCTGCGCTGCTTTTGTCACCAAATGACGACTCGACCCGCTGTCAAGAATACATTAGGACGTGGGGTCCACACTATCAGCAACGGCCAGCGCAAAATTCTTCTGCTTGTCGCTTGGATCATCACGCTTGTAGTGAGCTTCTTTTCCACACTGGAAACAAGCACCAGGTTTCTTGCAATCGCGCTAAGTTTTACGTCTTCGATCGCCATCATCCTTAGCTTTAAAAACAGCCAACGTTGGCTTACACCCAAAGCTAGGATAAGGATAATTAATCTGAGCGAAGTGCACCAATTCCTCCGCTTGTCTCAAAAAGTCATCACGCTGCGGATTTAGTCGCGCGAGTAGAACTCCTTGAAATGCACTTGATGAACAGGCGTACTTAGCGATGTTTTCGAGCACCTGAGCAGGCGCTCCACCGATAGCATCACTCACTGCCATCATGTGATCATTCCATGACACCAAATCTTTCTGCTTCGACGTGAAGAGCTTGAATGCCTGAGATCTTGATATTCTGGGATCAAACTTCATGTTCATCCTGTCCATTGCATACCACACTTGTGGGTTTTCGGAGTACCAGGTATCCACTTGGCTGTGAAAATGCTGGCCAGCTTTTCCGATCAAATATCTTCCCAGGACGTCTCACTTAATGTCTTCAGTCCACATGCACTAGCTCAGTTCTTCCGCGATACGAACTTGACGAAGAAATCGCTTTCTCCAAGGTCCGGCTCCAGCTCCAAGTCCAGGATATACCTCCTTTACTTCGAAGGGCCCAATCGAAAGCTTTAAGTCCCTGATTCGCGGCAACCTCGGCGCCGCAAAGTATGTAGGAGCTTGTGCCGGTCTGTAGGCAGCTTCTTGAGGATGCTTTGGGTAAAAATCTATCCCCCCGACTGCTCCTCCTGCTCTTTCTTGCCTGAATCCTGCTGCATTCTGTTGCACTGGACTTGGCGTAACTTCTTCTTCAAGAGAGGCCATTGTCATGCTGCGTGCGTGTACCGTTTGCGCCTCCGCATGAGTGCGTGAGGTTCTGCTACAGGCAGACGCAACCGAATCTTGGTCACCCCAACTTGTCGAGCTTCTAGCCTGCTAAGGTGAGCTCCGATATCACTTTTCTCTCGGTCATCAATTCCAGCAGCCTTGCCGCAGCCTCGCCCGCGCTGGAGCCTGTGCTAGCTCCGTCGTCGACGGCGTGGGGCGTGCTTGGCGCTTGGGGTCGATTTGGAGCAGCCTCATCCTTTGGATTTGGACTCATAACCTGTCAAAACGAGAGGAAAAAAAACTGCTCTTGTGAGTGGTGGCAAAGACCAAAAGTGAGTGTATTGTTCTGTTCACCTAGTTTGACTGGTTTTTACCGCTTTTGTGCCGTTTCTGTCACTGACGTATTTTCGCGCCGGGATCAAATCCATCGATAGTGTCGGTAAGTCGGTCGACTACACGTCGCTTTTTCACAGTATTTACTGGAAGCGAAGTGATACTCATTTGATCGTTGTGGGGGGTTACGTCGACGATCTTCTCGTAACGGCAACTGAACCATTGCAGATCGAAATGTTTTTCAGTGATTTGGAGACGCTTTCGGTAAATCCTTGGGTAATACGCATAATTTCCTTGGTTTGTGTATTCACTACAACGCTGAAGACGGTTGGGACATTATCCAAGAGGTGGCAATAGTGGACATGCTCAGAGAATTGTATTTGAAACGCTCGTGGAATGCGCACTATTATCGATGATACTACAAATGACATGCTCGAAAGTGATGTCGGGCTCCCAGTTTGGACCACAGCGGCTGGGCTTTCTGTGCGCACATTTCAGTCACTGGTGGGAAGCTTACTATGGATATCACGATGCAACCGTTCTGACATTTCGTATGATGTACATCGTGCGATGAGATGTACGCATTATGCTACTGGAAGTGATTGAAAACCTGCAAAGAAGATAGCCAGGTACCTTCAAGGGTCGAATAATCTTAGGCTACGAAGGAAAGGACATGGCGATTCGACCGAAGCAACGAAATTGGCTGGTTGCGGCGATGCAGACATTGCAGCAGACCAGGCGGACGGGAAGTCTATTACCGTAGGATACATTGAGTTGGCGGGTATGTCTGTCTGTGTACGGTTTACTCGCAAACAAAGCGGGGTATCCCTCTCTACTATGGAAGCAAAGTTCACTGCGGCGTCGGCTGTGGTTGCCGAGATGATTGGCATTTCCGAATCGCTAGGAGAGTTGGAGATACATTCTGTGATACTGGTTTCTCTAAAGGTGGACAATCAAGCACCATTGATTCAGGTTGGCGGAGAATCTTCATCGAAGGTGAAACACATTGATGTGAGAATCAAATTTGTGGGCTGGTGTAACGGAGCTATGACAGCTCTACGCACAGAGGAAGACTGGGCTCAGAGAGCCTCTTAGTTGGTAGGAACTAACGGAAATTGACTCAGAGAGTCGACAAGCTCGTGGCTGTAATAGTTCTAGTAAGAACTAAGAGCACAAAGTGCTCAGGAGTAACAGCCTCAAGAAGGCTTCTACTCCCTTCCGCTTAAAATGGAAAACTGACTTTTATTTAGGATTAACTAGGAATAAACCTCGCCTAAACACTCCTACGTAAGGTTTTACTATACTAGACAGTAAAACCTATATACTGCCTAATGTGTGGCTGATAGACGTCCCCCTTTATAACTTCGTACTTAGTACGGCCCTTACGGTTCGCAAGCTGACAGCTATCTACCCATAACCGGTCAGGTTACTTATGACCGGTAACACGTTCGGTAACCGCCGGAAACACTAACCGACGTGTAATAACGCTAGTTACCTGTCGGTTACAAAACCGACACCTAACACCGTTACAGCTTGCATGACAAATGTGGATTTTATGAAGACCGAATACTGTGATGGTTCTTGCATGTCAGCTGGTATAATGACAAAAGCGATTCATGCACCGAGGTTGGAGGAGCTAAAATATCTAATCGGCTAACATCGAAATGCAAAACACTTGTCAAGGGCAGAAGGTGCACATGACGACGGCTTGGGCCAAAACGCGCACGATGGAGGAGTGTTAGAAATCGACTGACGTTACAGGTCTATGCACATAAATATTGGAGGGATTGGTTCGAATAATGCATGCCGCCTTTTTTCTTATCTATAGCTGAGGATTGAGAGTGATTGGTAGACATTGTTACCCTTTAAATAATACCCATTTCCTTTTCTACATTTCCTTATTACCGGCGGTCCGTGTTCCGCCTCTGCTTCAAGTAAGTCAGTACACCCGTTGCCTAATCCCATCAACGCCGTAGTCAATCTGGATAGTTATTTTCTCGTGCGCCAAGCAGACAATGTGACATATAACATCAACACTCACGTCTCTATCGCACACAAACTGCATCGTGGGATTGAAGCAATGCTACTGAGATATTCTGTGGTGTCGAGCAAATAACGAGGGCAAGACCGCCATCAGCCGTCAATGAGGTGCACTTCATGCACGATCTTCGGCCAGTGCAGTCCAAACGAGTCTCTGTCAAGGCGAACATTGCGGAGGA
>CACSLJ010000533.1:0-11481 GCA_902706625.1 Albugo laibachii | reverse complement strand
GAGGATGTGATGAGAATGAGCATGGAGAACCTCATTTTGCGACGACATATGAGGGAGATTCATGTCCTGGATTTTGTTTCACCCAGACTATCCAGGGTTTCCTTTTACGTCCTTGTCCGGCTTACTATGAGATTCTATGTCATCTACGGAATTTGTGGTGGTGTGCTCGCTTTGGATGTAGTCCTCTGCATTTCTTTCACATATCGATAAACTCAATTAGCCCATACAAACACATACGCACATCATACGATGTATTGTCTCTTTTAGTTGACATATACGGCGTGGACGCTGCTCACATGAAACATCACCGCTACAATGGCATCAAAACTATATTGGTAGGTCGTGACGGTAACTTTCCAAACCAAGTTGCTGCTGTGGCACTTGCCCCTGTTGAAGGTTTCGACAACTACGCTTGGTTCTTCAGGTTTGTGATAACTCATGGCTTTCCGCTCAAGTCAAGTCCCACTTTCAGTGATCGTAACATTGGTCTCATATCGGTGGCGACTAGTCTCGGTATCTTCAACATGCATTGTGTCCGTCACTCATTGGTACGTGCAATATTGTTTATTTCGTCACGATCTGGATATCTATGATATCACTGACCTTTGTCGTGTTGACTTCTCCACTTTAGGCAACATGAGATCAGAAAAGACCGTACGGCTCGCTATCAGTCACGACAGATTCGTGTGGGCTGCCAATGAAGCTACGACTGCAGCTGCTTTCATTGACGCAATCACGAAGCTCGGACAGGTCAGCACAAGCGATTCGACATATTTTCGTGCTATTCCTGCTGCGAAGTGGGCCTTATATTCCCACTTCAAGGTGATACCACTGTATGGGTGGCGTACCACGAACTTTGTAAAAAGTGAGGAAGTGAAGAGCCTCCCTCAGGTTGAAGCCAAGACTAATGCTCCCGTTTGAATTTTTCAAGGCGCATGGAGTGAATTTGATGGGCGAGACGTACTCTCAGTCCAAGCAGCTCAAAACGTGAGTAGATAAAGGAAGACGTATCACTCCAAGAGCTGAAATGAAGTTCCAGACTCAATTGAAGGCAGCCGAGGAGTACTCAGCTGTATTTAGTTCCGACGATGTTGCCTTCGTTGCACGCGTTACACATTCTCTGAAGCATCGACGAGTCGATACTGTGACGCCTGAATGATCGTGTGTGACATGGATGCAGCTGAAGGTCCCATGTCGCCATATTCTCGCAGCATTGACGGGTCAAGAGAGTCCACCAGTGATATCAGATTTATTCAGTGACTGATACAAAGTTACGACATTCCAAGATACGGTCGAATCGCTAGAGATCCCTGAGGAGAGCACTCTCACACCCGACCTTTCGATCTTACCGGCAATATACGTTCGTCAAAAAGCAGGCTAAGGAAGAGGCGCATCAAGTCACGCGGTGAAAGTGGACTGCATAGTCGCAAACCGTACCGGTGTGGGAGATGTGGAAGTCGATATGGTCATAATCGAGCCACTTGCCGCATTTTTCAAGACTAGCAGTGAAAAGATCAGGTTGTATGGGTTTTTCATATTTGAAGGTGCATCCTGTACAAATTCCTTGTGCTGTAGTGTAATTTACCATGCACATGTGTATTAAACAAACCGATCAACAATCAATCAAGTGTGTTTTAAACAAACCGTGTCATGTTTTGGTCAAATTTTCAAAGCGTGTCACCTTTTGGAATATACCCTATTTAAAACCCAATGCACAACGAAAATAGCTACCAGGCATTGAACTATGATGTCATGTATCAAACGTGAGGAATATTTCGGCAAAAAAATTGTAGCCTAAACTTTAGATATCTTCGAGCCAAATTCGTCAGGTCTAAAGTTGTGCCAGCCAAACACAGATTTTTTGGCATTACACGTTTGGAAGTTAGTATTTTTTGTCTTCTTTTACACAGAATTGAAGCGTTTAAGCATCAAGATCGCTTACATATAGGGCAAGCATGCTATTGCCATTTACTCCTTCGCGTGTAATCACATGTCAAAATGACTAGGTTGGATAGAGAAATATGGCACCTTCACCCTGGATTAGTCCTAAATGTGAAGAAGTTTCATAGCAATCTTAATGTCGAATAGGAAAAATGATTAAAGATGGGATGAGCAAGAAACAACCACGGTGAGATATTCCTATTTAAAGCTAGCTGTAAGTTGGCAGTGATGCTTCTTTTTCTTTGCTTTTAGCGCTTCTCGATTTTCCGTCACTGGAGGACTCGGTATCTGTATTGCTCTCCTCGTTCGAAGACACTTTATGTGATGACTTGAGCTTATCTGGGTATGAATCAACGTCTTTCTTGTCGATCTGAGCGTTGCTTCCCGAATATTGCCGACTTTCATCCGTTTGAAGCTCTTCCTTCGACTTGCTAGACCCTTGATAGCCATCACCCTTTGCTTTATTTGCGAAAGATCGAGCTGAAGTGTTAGCTTCTGCAAGTCGTGCGGTTCCAGGTGCCAAAGTCGATGCAAGACGTTGGGTAGAAGCGAGCAGGGCGAAGCTCCCTGACCGTTCCATGAGGTCATACTTGATAACACAACAACGGTTTTGGACCGACATCGCTCTTGCGAATCTCGATAGATGTGCCATTGTCAACAAAAGCAGGAATGAACGAGAGAATGTGCAAGCAATTATGTCGCGTAGGATGTCGCATACTCGATCCGTCACTTTCCTCAACTGTCGCCAGCAATGCGATCGGACTGGACGTGTCGCGCTATTTCCTTGATGTCATGATGAAGCCATAACGGCGTACAAAGCGCTAATCCTCTTAGAATACTTGCATGCAATAAAAGCTGTAGCTATAGATTACATCATTCATTATGACTGGTTAAACACGCGCATCCATCGCTTTAGCATGCTACGCTATCATTGACTTCATGCTGTGGTGTGCTACACCCCAGCGATTGGTCGATATCTGCAAATTGCTCAAAATGGGCAGGGCGCAAGCAGCCCCATCAACGTGCCCGCTGCTTCTGCAGAACAAGGCCTTGATTGACGCTCTCGGGTACATCGACACAGAATGGAGCGATCCAGAAGCTCGTAATAAAGCTCAACTCCAAATAGAAATGGAAATGGATACGTTTACTCCAAATTTCAACGAATACCTTGCATATTTACCGGACTATACTCCGACATTTCAAGGTCGTGCAAGCTTAATGAAAGAATGGAAACGAGTACAAGCCAAGGTCGCGCTGAATGCGATCGATATGAACCGATACAACCAGCAGTCTATCTATGAACCGAGCAGGAAAAACGCTGGCGATGCGAATTGCTGGAAGCAGGCCAATGACCAAATGAAGACACTCATTGAGCATCGACATAATGAGTAGGGCACAATTGTCATATTTTGATGATTATCAACATCGCAATGCTTCATAGAGTCATGAACTTGGAGCTCGAACAGAAATACGTCTCCAATGTATGGAAATGCAAAGTAGCGGTGCTGGAGCAGCTTCAAAAACAGTTGCGTTTTTCAAATTGTTGGCAACCTTCAAACCTAAATTACAACCTTGTAGATACAACAATGACCATAAAAACGTCAGGACCGCTTTGGACAAGCTCAATCAAGAAAGAAAGCAATTTCAGCTATTAAATAGCAAAAAGCTGACTTCGTATCGACGCAAGTACGAACAGCTGGTATTAAAGAATCTCGAGATTGAAAAAGCTTGCGAAACGCACGAACCGAACAGTGTCAAGCGTCTGAAAACAAGCGTATAGAAAGCGTTGTGGAAAAAAAAGCATTCGATTTATTGCAACAATATGTATTGCCCTATGCAAGCTGAATTTCCTTCTGCATTATTACACTGCGCTGTGTAGTTCGAACCCTATATAGCTGGTATTGGAGCTGCCGGAGCTACAGGGACTACAGGAGCTGCAACAGGTATAGGGGCTACAGGTTGTGCTGGTAGCGCTGTGGCTTTCCCTGGCAGCTCCGCTGCTGGCAACACTGCGGCGTTTGATGATGGTGCCACGCCTTTAGGCTTTGAAATCGCACTACTTGTAGTTCCATTGAGATTTGTAGAGTTGCTGATGGATCCAGCTCTCGTAAAACAGGGTATCACTCCATTTCCTTCTAGCTTTTGGAGTGCCAGAGAGAAATCAGCATGGTATTCTTGCCAAGTTTCATCATTATAAAGACCGTACTGGAACGGATAATCTTTGACGTATTTGTCGTTGAATGCAAAATGTCCATCTGGATTCAGGGACCAATAAAAGCCTCCAACCATACCTCTCGCATTACCGAACTCCATGAGATAATCAATTGCTCTTGTACTTGTTTTACCGGGGAGCAATTCGGCATCACCATATATACCACCAAACTCACCGTAAAACACGGGCGCTTCGGCTAAGTCGAGTAATTGACCAAAGGCATTATTCATTACTGTATCCATAGCCGAGTGCAATAAAACATCACCAGCAGGTGTTGCGGGGTATTCAACCACTGAGATACTTCCGTCCTTGGTGGTCTCGTGTGATTGAAAATAGATACTGGTCGGATACACGCTCGGAGAGTACCAATGTATAGCGAATGCAACCTTGTTTGGTACGTTCAAAACGATAGGATTGAGCGTAGCATTTGAAGCACTGGCTCCATACCAGTCATTGTAGTAGACAGTTTTTCCATTGATTTTCGCCTTGATATTCTCAGCGTATAGACCTTCGACAACAATAAGCCAATTTGGACAGATTTCTAGTATTGCGTTACCAATTGATTCCACTGCTCGCGGCCAATCTCTATTTGGAGGACATTCTTTATCCCCAGCTTTGGCTGGCCAGCATCCTTTAATCGGTTCATTTTTGATGTCGATACCAACGATGTTGTAGTAAAATTCATTACACAATTCAGTCGCTAATTTCTGATACATTTTCATCATGACTTCGATGGGAAACTCTTTCGTGTACCACAAATGCTCAGAAGTGTCCTCTTTGAACTCGGGGTCAATCTTATGAATATCCAATAAAACAACAATCTGCTGTTTGGCGAGTGCCTGAATGACTTTCTTGATCATGCCCACATACGTTTCCACAACAAGATCTGGATTCTGAAATGCATTTAAAAACTTTTTCAAGTCGACTGGTGAATCTTCGATGATCATTTTCGCATTCAGCGGAAGTCGCACAGCGTTGAATTTATGCTTGGCCAGTTTCTGTGCAATAGTGTCCTATTCATCCAGGAGTTTAGACAATGAATAAACATACACAAATCATAGCCACGCACCACATCGCTTTGTCTGTAGGCAAGTCCATGCGGTATCCCTTCTTTGTTTTCCATTCCACTCCAATTAACACCTGTAAAATGCACTTCATGCTTCACGGAGCCATGAGTCGCAAATATTTTGGTTCCAGAAGTGACATAATTTGGTACCACACAAACTGAAGAATTGATCAGTATTAAGCGACTTACAATAAGCTCAAGACTCATACCTTTAGGAGGGATGATTTTCTTTTTCTTCCTTCCTCTTCCAATGATCTCCTCCGACAGTTCTAGTTGCTCTTGCGATTTAGAGTGCGTTTGTATACCGAAATACGTGATCAAAGCCAGTGATGTGATCGTAAGAAGAATCAAAAATAAAGCTCCCGGCCAAATACGTTTTCGTCCACTATAATGCGGTTTACGGAGCACATCCTCACCCGAATCCATTAGACCGACTGCGATATCAGCATGGTGGACTCCTGCGCCATTGGCTCCCGAGACAGTACTTCGGACATGTTCGTTATGATCATCCAAATAGGATCCATATATTTCACCAGCGTTCGAATCCTTCCAAACTCGTTCCGATAAAGGCTCATTGTAAGAATTCAGATTCGAACCCCTCGCTGACTGCATTTTAGACGTAACTATTGGGAAACGCCTCGGAGGTGGACGTCAAATTTGGTTTTCGGAAAGCGGCACTCAAATTGTAAAGTGTCCAGTGCGTGGAATTAGACGCTCTCCATCCCGAAAACACAGGCGCCTTTCCCCTAGCTCTCATAAATGTAGATGCTGATTGGATCAGATATGTGGACTGAATTTATTTGTGGGTCAGGTAGTTTTCTTACTACATATTTTAATCAAGAGAGATTGGCTCCCTAGCCCCTTACGAAGACGATGAGGTTGAGAATGAATACTTTTTCGGGAAACTGTACACTAAATTCTCTCTAATTCGGGCCCATTCCGCGCTGGCTTTTGCTTTCAAATGATCTCGACTGGTAATTGCACTGAGAATCCATCTGATGATGCTGTCAGCACAAGGAATGAAGATGTGGGAAGCATGGTATGGTGTCAAATGATTCCTTTTTTGAGCATACAAAGTGCTGGAGAAGGTCGTAATTCTTGCAAATTCTACTGGTCTCAGCCGGGTGCTTTATCTGTTGGAATTACTGGTAGTTTTAATAAGTATGTAGTTATGATTAGACATCTAATGTCTCTAATATCATCAATTGTAGCTGGGGCTCACAGATACCGCTTCATTGTAATGGTTCCAAATTCGAAATAATGCTTTACTTGCCTGCTGGAATACATTTCTTCAAATTCTGCGTGGATGGAGCCTGGAAATACGACCCTGAAATCGTGTTCGCGCCGGATCAATTCGGTAACTTGAATAATTTTATTCGCGTGGAATATGCGTCTTCGGATGGAGAGTCAACAGCGCTGCAGATGCCGGTTCCAACGATGCTACGAGATGGACTTAAATTACCAACGATGAATCCTCAAGCTACAGTGGAGCTTTTCAAAGTGCGTGCGGAGCTATCGAGCTCGCCAGACGATTACTTACAGGCTAAGGAGTCGACCTCTACCACGGTCAATGATTTACCATCTATAAACCTTGCAGTACGACAGCCCACAGACACAAATGAGGATTCAGAATATGGCTTACCAATTGATGAGAAAACCCTCGTGGCTCCCAGTGGTACATCCACACCAACGCAGACAGTAGTGGTAGCACCTGCTACAAGCGTTACGGTTAGCCGTTCACGTTCTGGAACCATGACTCGTTCGAGGAGTGAGCAGTCCCTTGCGGCCATGGTCGCGATAGATGATGATAGTGATCACATCTCACCAGCTACCACTCGTCGGTATTCTCGGTACCTTGAAAATGTCATTTCCAGCTCCGTTTTATTAGCAGCGACAACACAACATTTTGGTGGTGATCTGGTCACACATGAGCATAATCGCCGAGCACAAAAAGGAGGTCATCGCTCGTACATCACAGTCCCCCAGGATTCGGATAAGCAGACAAAGAATCGGTCGGCCGGAAAATTGATGTTGTTTTTGGTCGGCTTGCCAGGTCGAGGAAAAACATTTATTGGCCACATTTTGGCAAGACATTTGACATGGATGGGTCATCAATCAAAAGTGTTTAACGCTGGTGAATATCGTCGAAGGATGGTCGGATCGAATATTAATCATGCTTTTTGGGATCCAAATAATGAAGAAATGTATCAGAAACGATTGGAAATAATAAATTGCTGCTTGGAAGACGCAATTTCAGAGCTCAATGATGAAGAATGTCACTGCGTTATTTTTGATGCAACCAATGCAACTTTCGATCGTCGAAACTACTTGAGGGAGCAAGTTTCTCAGAAATTGACATGCGAAATGCTGTTTATCGAGCCCGTCTGTGATTCCGTCGAGTTACTGAAGACAACAATCAACGATATGAAACTCAATTCTGCTGATTACGCTACTCAAACGCTCGAAGAAGCTGCTTCAGATTACTATCATCGAATCGCTCATTATCAAGACTCGTATGAACCTATGGATGCGGAGAAGGAGGATGTGCCTTTCATCAAAGTAATCGATGTTGGGCGTCAAATTTTCTGTAATCAAGTGTATGGATACTTACAGTCACGAATTATGTTTTTATTGGCAAACTTACAGCTTCGACCACGCCCAATTTGGCTCACGAGGCATGGAGAAAGCATGTTTAATACACAAAAACGAATTGGTGGAGATTCACCGCTTAGCCCTCTAGGACTGCAGTACGCTATGCAGCTGGATCGATTCATCAATACTTATTACCCCACCCCCAACACAAATCTTGCTGTGTGGACCTCCACAATGCTTCGAACGGGTATGACGGTGGAGCGTATTGCTGCTCGTGGCCGTGCTGTGGTGAAATGGAAACAACTGGATGAGATCGATGCAGGTATCTGTGATGGAATGACATACGAGCAGGTTGCCGAAGAGATGCCGGAAGAATACTTGGCACGAAAAAATAACAAATTGCATTATCGCTATCCGCGAGGGGAATCTTACCAAGACGTCATCCATCGCCTCGAACCAGTGATCACAGAACTGATGCGGATGGACCAACCGGTGTTGATTGTAGCTCATCAGGCTATCTTGCGGGTCTTATATGCGTATCTTACGAATAAAGACCCATCCGAGTGTCCGACAATCAACATTCCGCTGCATGTTGTCATTCAAGTGACACCAAAAGCGTATCAATGCGAAGAAGTTTGGCATCATCCGATGTAAAGAGGCCTCTTAACGGGGCAATTGCTGTTGCCTGTAGCGTATATTTTGCCATGGAATCTATGTTTCCTGCAGGTTGAGTTGATAGATCTCTAACAAATTCTCTGCGGACGCAATAGATTTCTCCAGCAATTTTGAAATCAAAATAGTCCTTGAAGCTATGTACTCTAAGAAACTATCCACACCGTCTTCTTTTCGTCGCTCCACAGATAAGAACACACAGCACTGGGGATTTGTTTCGCAGATTGCTTGCATTGTTATTGCTAATGCCTTCCACGAATCACCGTATAATGGCACAAAAATGCAATCACATGAAAGAACAAAATCAATTTGCTCGTCTTGATATGTCATCAGATAATTGTGGATCGATTCCTTGCCCCACGATAGAACGCGACCAACAATAGCTTGCTCTTTCTTGTCGTTTGCAGCGTCAAGTCCTAAAGCATTGGCGTTGCCTTTCAAATTCCGATGCATAAGATCAACAAGATCTTCTTGCTCTGTCAAAATGACACTTTCCGCTCCAGCAATCCGCGCGGCCATTCCAGGAACGCCTCTAAGAGATAGAAGTTTTGAGATTTCACACGTTTCAAAGAGAGAATGCGTACATGCCAGCTCCTAGCTCTAGGACGCGTATAGATCGCAATTTGTCGCGCAAGATCGCGCCGTAGTGATGCAGAAAATAACGCGCAAGATATATCGCAGCGTCCCAAACTACTGTACCCGCCCATGCCGCCCCAGAAAATAGTGGCGCTAGTTCTTCTTCTTTCTGAAAAGGATCCCATTTAGCGAATAAAACGGAGATCAAATGGTATAATTCGTACCAGCAGTAATGAAAGCGTCAACTTGGTCGTCCCATTCACTAGTACCTCTACGCTCTCATTAAGCTTGGTGTCATCGTTTGAGCTGGGTAATAGTTGGACCAACGCCGTCGAATTCATATCAGTTATGACGATGGAATTATCCATTTAGCTGTACCAAGGGATGGAACTGTAGTAGATATCTACTCTGCATATATATCGCACTTTGCATCATCAGGCGTTGATGCATAGGTCCACAGACAGGCTTATGGCCTGGTGATGACGCAGCCAAGTTACTTGAGTCATAAAGATCACATGTCACAATCACTAATATGTCCTTGAGTCGCACTAGAGCTTTCACTGGATGTTGTAAATATATGTATTGTCTCTGATCCATAGTCCGATATTGAAATGGGAGGGCCAGATCTTATACAATAATGCGTGCTCTTGGAGCTCATGCGTTACGAATTACCATTGCTAGCTCGCATGAGGCGCTGGCGAGGAAGACTCCGACCCGGTTGATCGAAGGAAAATCCCAACTTTAATCAGGTCACTACTCGTTCCTGATCTCAAATAAAGCATCAGTGATTCTACGATTTCGGACTCATTGATAATTAGCTGAAATGAACAAAAAAACGCACCAGAGGTGAGTGGCCAGTATGATTAGATAAATCAAGACACAAAATAGCCTTGATATCCAGAATACATGGAAGGTGGCAGCCCATTGTTGTAGGAATGGCATGCAGGCTACTATGACATCGAACGGAAGCCTTTAACCACAGCGATCGTGAAATGAAGAAGTTCTCATAGTGGCATCAAAGACGATATAAAAAAAATTTTGGCCAGCGCTTCTCAATGTAAATCGATTCATTAATCTAGTGAAGTGTTGAGATCTTATACAAAGCGGCGTCATGTATCAGGTAATTGTATGCGAATTACTCGAACGATATGCTAGAAGTTTTCAAATTCGATACATAGGAGCACAAGCTATGATTGCTGTTGCAAAACGGATCCTATATTACTTGACATTTGTAAATAGCAGATGCTTGTATTCAAGTAAACTTAGATACACGGAGAGCCTTTGTCCTTTGCTTCTCACTCGATTAGCAAGAACATAGAAGACGACATGAACGATTCAAAACAATTATCTACTCCGAGCGTTATTCACCATATGTGCGCAATGGAGCGCAGAAGTGCTGATGCTCATCTACAGGCAGAAACGAAATCTGGAGACAAATCAAGGGGTAGACCGACTAACGGCACGAGAAACATGCTTGACTGCGTACTCGTGCTTGAGCTTACTGTGGACGTTGTTGATACGCACAATCGTGATCACTTTCTCTTTTATGCAGACTGCGATGTGACCTTTATCAACTTACACATGCTTCTTACTACAATACCTCCCATGAATCATTTTACCATGTCTTGTTCTGCATTGGTCGTCCAAACTGCTACCGAATTCTGTACATTGACTCCACCCATCTTGTTCATTTTGTTGTGGTAAAATCTAAACTGAGTCGCTTTCTTTCTCCGTTTCATACTTTGTGATCTCCTTCTGACTAAAATTGACGACATCAAGCAAGCACTATAAAATACTATATGAGCTAAAGAAGATGGAAATTTTCCGCCAAGAGATCAAATCACGATGTTCGTTTTCTTTTTCTTTGATTTCCTTCTCGACCTCTTTCATGGTCTCCTTTGGATGATCTTCTGCGTCCCTCATTAAGATATTCTACACGCAATGACAACACGAACAGCACGTCAAACGTTGACACCAAAAAACATGAGGCGAGTGGGTGGAGGATACATTTCTATCCCAAATCCAATGCAAGCACCGCCGCTACCAAGGCTGACGCAAGCTGAGAAACTCTCGGCTTGCTGAAGAAAATGCCTCACTGAAGCGGCGAATTGTCGATCTAACAAATGAGGTCCAAATGCACAAACGAATGCAAGCTGAATCGTCTTCAATCATCGAAAACCGGACCGTGGCCTACCAACGGGTGGTGCAAGAAAAGGAGTCGTTGACACAGAAGCTCGCGCAGCACGAAGCGGAGCTATCGCTGATATCAGAAACTCTCCAGGGGCTCTCTTTGCAACTGAGCATCACTTCATCAAAGTTGAGAGAAGAATCCAATCGATCGACTCAACTCGAAGTCGACTTGAAGGAGGCAAAACAGAGCCTCAGTGACCTCAAACAGCAACTGGATCAAGCGCCAACGAGA
>CACSLJ010000532.1:0-11501 GCA_902706625.1 Albugo laibachii | reverse complement strand
GATGAGATGGATCTGAAGAGACATGGTGTGAAGGACTCAAGTAAGCTGGCGTTACTGCTGAAGAAATCATGGTATGGTTTGATTCAGGCTGGTAGACTTTAGAGAAAGCTTTTGTACTCGAGATTGTACGAGGCCGGATTTACGCAATGCACGACGCACATGTGTCTATACTTCAAGAAGGACAAAGACGAGCTCATAACAGCAGTAGTGTATGTGGACGACCTGTTTGTCACAGGAACATCGATGGATGCACTGGACAAGTTTTTCAAAGAGATGTCAGCACTTGAAATTAAGGATTTGGGAGCGGTGAGTAAGTTTATTGGTCTTCAATTTTCGCTGGATGAGAAAGTTGGATACGTTTTGGACCAAGAAGTGTCCATCAATTTACTTCTCAAAGAGAATGGACTGGGGACGGCAAACGGAGTACGAGCTCCAATTTTTGAAGAGTGCAATAACTACAAATCCCAAGAACCAGAATACCTACCTCTAAAGGCCCTGAATGGCAATGCAAGCGTCAAGGAGTTTCATTCTCTGGTGGGCAGGCTACTTTGGTTCGCCCGCTGTACGAGACCGGATATTGCTTTGCGATAGACAGGTCGACTCGAAAAACGCTCTAGCCTACTATGGACGACTGGAAGATGGGGAAGCGTATCTCAAGGTACTTGGAGGGGACCAAGATGTCAAAGTTGCAGATAGGTGGCGTTGTAGTATCGCCTGATGATGTCAATATCGGAAGCTGGAGCGACACTGATTTCGCAACAAGTCTGAACGTAAGTCTGTGTCGAGATGTGTGGTGATGGTAGATGGTAATGTGGTTTTGTGGTCGTAACAAAACAGACAATATATTTTACTTTTACTTCTACCTGCTTCTGCTCAAGTGCAGTTCCTACTTTTAACAATCTCCATTTTGGTCAATCAACCAAGCCCGGGCGAATGCGTTGGGCCTATTCAAAGTTTTGGATCATCTATATGAAATTTGTAGTGAGGATGCATTCTACGGTGAAAGCAAATGACACTGTTTAGGATAGAGAAAGGAGTGGCATCACGTAACTAAGGGACAGTCCTTGCAGGATGTGATGTATCACTTCCGGGTTGTGCAATAACAATTAAATTTTGCAAGGAGAATTCGAGCCCGACCATAATAGCGTTCAGATGGAACTAGACTGACGGTTTTGTGACCATCACCAAAGCCTCCGAAAATTTCCATCAATGTAAACCACTCATTCAACAATTGCGCTCTCGACACCAATAAGCTAGGTGACGATACACTTTTAATCAGCAAGAAATTGTTTCAAACGAACTGCTTTGAGGAACCGAGTGCTTGATAATGCGTGGTATTTGAATCGATATTACACGCTCATCGATCGTCGTATGTATTCTGGCTGATGCAAAAGATCGAAAAAAATTGATCGTTCCTTGGTTTTCCGTCAGTCTAATTCTCCTCTTCAGCATCTACAGAACTGCTCAAGTTCCATCCTGATTGTTTGAAGATATTGGCAAGCATAACTAGAAAGAATACTCGATTGAGGTCAGTGATTGCGGTTTGATAACTGAAATGCTCGCAAATGATGCTTCGAGAAAAGAGTGTCACTATATCTCTTCCATAATTTCACTCGAAACAAAACTCGGAAAGTTCACAGTAAACACTCCGTCGAATCATTGCAGTTGGTGTATTCAACTTCTTATCCGTTACCATGCTTTCACTTGGCGAGCTGTTCAGCATCTATCGCTTGCTTTCGTTGCTCAGTACTTGCCATGTTCCGCAACATGGTGGCATCTTAAGGGTTCGTATTCGTCTCTATCATGGATGGTTAGTCCTTTCAAACTATTGATGGTTGTAAATCGTCCAGAGATTAAATTGGAAATTAAATATATATTTATAGATACTTAGTTCACCATTAGCTAATCTAAGCCTATACCGCAATTTTTCCATAACGTATCCTATGCCGTTTGTAACACCATGACTTACTTTGATGTTCCACGTAAGCAACGTTCTGATGATCTCAGAACGTTCTTTCGGGATGGTGTACATTTGAAAACATACATGACTAATCTTGAACTTCAACACTCCCCCTCAATTCCGAATCCATGATGTTTGCGGCTTGTAGTAAGATCTGAAGTTGAGCTGTCGGAATTGGTTTCGTAAGATAATCAACAATTTGTTTTTGTGCTGGTACATAAATTATTCTGATGCTTCCTATTTGATATGCTGTCGGAATTGGTTTCGTAAGATAATCAACAATTTGTTTTTGTTCTGGTACATAAATTATTCTGATGCTTCCTATTTGATATGCTGTCGGAATTGGTTTCGTAAGATAATCAACAATTTGTTTTTGTGCTGGTACATAAATTATTCTGATGCTTCCTATTTGATATGCTGTCGGAATTGGTTTCGTATGCCGAATATAAATATGCTTCGCTCTGATGTTATATCCATTATTTTCTGCCATCGCTATCCCACTTTGATTATCCACGTAAATCTTCACTTCTTCTCCAATCTGCATTTGGCGAGAAACACTAAAAGTGATGGCGAAGCTAACGAAATAAATCTACTGAACGAGTGTGACCCACACATTTCGAGGCTTTCACGAAAACCTCACAATTGTCTCTTAGAACTAGTCTTTTGGGCAATGGGGATTGAAGATTTTGTATTGGTCAAAATGACGTCGTCCTCAATATAGAGCCTCAACTACAATTTATCGAAGCCGGTAATGGTGCTGAAAGACTTAGCTGAGATAAGCAGGTCATCTATATATAATGCGATGAATGCAGTTTCGCTTTGATCTTTCTGGATAAAGATGCAGGATTAGGAAATATTTTGATTGAATTTAAAATGTTTGACTAAGATGTTGGATATTGTGTTAAAGCATACTGCTGATGGTAACTTTATGACATAAATAATTTCTGCAATTTGCATACTTGTCCAGGTTTGGTATTGATTCCCTGTGAAGGCTACATTAAAAATCCTCTTGAATAAAGCCATGTAAGAATGCTGTATTCACGTCGTAGTTATGTATCTTCAATTTGAATTAGCAGCTAAGTGCTAAGAAAAGTCCAATGGAATTCATGTTTGCTACAGGCGAGTATGTGTCTTTAGAATCAACTCCCGGGACTTGGTTGAAACCTTGAGCACCAAGTCAAGTTTTGTACCGTTGTATTTCTTACTTCTCAATGTGTTTGATGCTGAATACCCATTTACACCCAATATTATTGTGATCCGTCGGTCACTCTACTAGCTTCCAGATTCCCAATGTTAAGTAAGGATTTGAGCTCTGCTTGAATTGCATTTTTCAAATGACTACTTCCAAAGCTATTAACGGCCTCATTGTAAGTTGATGGAACTTCAAGAGCTGCATTTGCTTGTTCATATTTGATTCTGAGTCTTTTCGAACTGTTAGGCTGCGTGTCAGTCTTTTTCAGAATATGGAATTACAGCAATCGAGTGATTGTTCGGTAGTCGATTTGTGCCAAAACCTTCCACATCGTCGTATCTCCCCCATGGTACAACATGTCAATTGTGTGGAGCAACCAAAGTTTGTTGAACGTTATGCACCTCTTTAATGAAATAATCATAGATTTCTATTTTATGTCCGGTCCCCACTTGGTATTCATCATCACCACTTTGGGTAGTGGGAGAAATGTGGTAATTTTCATCTACATCCATATTATGATTACTGTTTTTCTTTTGTAGTGTATGGTCTATATCTACACCGCTGTCATCTTGCTAAAAGTATTCTTGTGATGAGTTTTTTATAGTTGTCATAGTTGATTTGAATGAATTCGACATTGTTCTCTTCTGAAGTTGAATTGTCCTTGAGATCCCACTTTTGATGTATTACCTCTTATAAGCACGGTTTCCTTTGACACTTCCCGCATAACCCACGAATATAACTGGAAATGCTTTGCTCTTCAATTTGGATCGCTTGGACTTGTTCAAATAGGTGTAACCAGTCGAACCAAATGCTCTATAATGAGCAATATCGGGTTCCTTGTTAGAAATAACTACAAATGTTTTTTGTCTCTTCGGAGATGATTCGGTAGTCGATTGGTTATGTAAGTTGCTGTGTTCAAAGCTTCAGTCCAACATTTCTTATCCACATTCTTGTACTTCAACATCGACCTTGCTCTTTTCATGCGTATTTTCATCCGTTCAACAAGACCATTTTGCTGTGGCGAATATGCAGTTTTTTTTGGTGAAGTAATCCATGTGAACGACGATATTCTTTTGCGAGTTTCTGTTGACATATTCCTTCCCATTGTCTGTTTGGATACATTTGACTTTCTTTTCTAGCTGTAGTTTCATCATAGACTTGTGTTCTAGAAGACTTCTTCTCAATGAAATCAAGACTTGTAATAATCGGGGATCATTATTGAGTGTTAGTGCATATCTCGATCCACCAACATAGGTTGTATTTATACGTCCCATAATGTCGCTGTGGATCAATTCGAGAACATCATTTGTTTTTGGTTCTTTCATTTTTCGTTTCGTATAACCATTGACTGAAAACGTCTTTTAACATACCGAGTTCATATGCCATCATCATACTTTCCCAATTTGGTTTCGTTTTTCATTTTCATACCAGTCACACATCCTTCAATTGTTTGATCTTTTCTTTCGGTCATCGTCCTAAATGCGCATGCAATTTAAGATTTGCTTTGGAAAATAATGTTGCCTTAAGGATTTACATTTTTCTGTCATTGAAACGCGAACTATCCAGTTCTCCGTTGTTTCAATTTCGCATCATTTCTCTCCAAATATAACTCAAAGTCTTCTCGAAACTACCGTATTCGTCTTGGAGCTGCCCCCCATTTTTCGTTGTGAAGCTGGACCCCTTTTGGTTTTTGTATGGAGAATAATAACAAAGAGCTTAAAGTAGCATCGTTTTGGAGCTGGACCCCCCACCCGCATTTTTGTCCAATAAGAATCGAGACGAGTGGACACAGCCATCAATGTGGAATGGTAGGTGTTGACGTGAGTGAAGCGAAATTTATTTTTGACCAATCACGGGAACCTAAATCACTTTCTTGTTCACCATGGAATTGGACCCCTTTGAAAACATTCTAAGGTTTTCAGCACCACAACGAATACGGTAGTACCGGAATAGATAGATGGCGTCTCTCCAAATTTGGCACGTACAACACATCATGTACTGCAACAGCTTCACCAGTCTCTGAAATAATTGGAACAGTGCCAATGGCATTTGCCTCAAGTGTTCCTGCATTAGCTATAAAAATACTGATTGGATGTTTTATTCGCCGTAGATTTGAAAAATGTGTCCCTTTTGAAAGTCATATGGCTACTTGCCCACTATTCAAGAGCCAATTCACCGAGACTTTCGCTTCTGTTGCCATAAATGCTTGACCACTTTCGTTTGGCATAACATTACGTACATCGTTTTTGCTGTTTTGTTGCTTCTGTCGACATTCGCTCTCTTTATGTCCAATTTTGTTGCGAAATTACATCGCCCTTTGTAACCGTTAGTTATTATTTATTATAAGATTCCACGTTCAGAAATCGGAGAAACATCTAGAAAGTGAAATTACAGAAATTTCTGAGATGATTAGGAACGATAAACACTCAAGGCATGCAGGCCCCATTCTAGCCGCTGGAATAATTTTTTCACAGACTATTTGATTTTGAATTTAGTCGAATAAATTTAGATAGTGTTTGTGATCGACGAGACCAGTTGCAAAGAAAGACTTCGAAGTATATGTGATAGAGATTTGCCACCTGACAAAGCTCTTAGTATCTCAAAGTCAGAAGTAGTAATGTAGAAGATGCAAGCTTTCGATAATTAGCAGTAAGGTAGACGAATTTCTTATGGATTTTTGCGCTAAATATTTACCAGTCTCTTCTCATCACTTTCACTTTTTTTAATAGGTGTGAATATATCTTAGATGAAGAGATGAATACCGTTAAATAGTGGGGACTTTGAGACTATTGAAGAAGATTGAGATTCTATTCTGCACACTCCTTCGAAAACAAATTGTCATCTTCGTTTATTGTAGTCAACTGGCTTTCTACTGTCGGAGCATACCGCCCCCATTCACTGCTTCATTGCTGTGAAATGCCGACATCTGTTCATTGCTTTGATCGATTTTCTTTCGATAAAGGTGCCATACTTGAGTTTCCATAAATTGAAAATGACTTGATCGTAACCTTCTTTGGATCCAATAATGCGGCTCGCAATACATACACCTCTTTATAACTATCTTGTTCAGCAAAACAAAGTAAGAAGAAGATTTTTATACTTTTATTTTGATGCATACACAGCCCTGGAATCTCCGCAGGCTGCTATCCGTGTACCAAAGCAGTCTAGCCATTGATCTGAAATCTATCAAAATTTTCACTTGGGTGTCATGTAGTGGAAGACTTTGAGCATACACTCCAGCGTCAAATGCCAATGTAGCCTGGGTACGTTTGTTTAAAAAGAGTAGGGTTTAATTGCCGCTTGATTAGCAACCATCAATACGCTTCCGGTTTTTGATTTGCTTTTTGATTGTCACGATGCAGATTAGTAGTGAATCGATTAGTCTGCAACTCGGAAGTTGAGGTAGAGGTAATAGAAGTCTTAAGTAGTAACCGAAATCAATCTGAGCACTTTTTCAATGACGGTAGTGGGACAAAATCTAATGCAAAATCAGTTAACTTAACGTTGAATAAGGGTGTAAATTCAACTAAAAACGGCAAGAATACAACGATTCCTACTTCTTTTATAGCCGTCGTTTAAAAATTTGGTTGCACGTGATGCTACTTCTTTACGTAGAAGGCTCTCTTTCGCTCTGAATAAATTTGTATTTATCATATTTGATAATGCTTATAGTTGAGTCGAACACCCTTGATAAACTTCTCAGTAGTACTAATAGCATTTCTACTCCTGTGATCAGACCTTTAATAGCAGCCATTCATCACCAGTTACTCTAATTTCATTAAGTGGTCGATCAACTTGTTACCCTTTCCATTTTGAAACCAGAATTTCTCTTCTCAATGATATCCTATTATAGAAAATATTTCCAACAAAAAATTAACTTGAGAAATTCCCATTGAAGCTTTGCCGAGGCTGCTGGTCGAATCGAATTCTGGGTTTGTGGGCTAACACACGTTGCTAGTATTGCATATGCCTCTATATTGTTACCGTTACATTCAAAAATTACTATGCATGGTCTTCTGGTGGCAGCGTACACTTATCGATATGGCCGAGATGAAATTTCGTTGCGAATTTCATTTTGCTATTACACTCTCAGAAGAAATAGTTATCTCATGCAGTATGTCGTTATCGATTCTGTTTGTCGTCATTGGGCTCATAACATGTAAATCGTGCAAAGTTTAAATTGGAAGGAAATATATTTGTAGGTCGTAAGTTCACCAATAGCTAATTCAAGCATATCATGCAATTTTTTCATAACGCATCCTATACTATTTTCATCACCATGAGTTACGTTGATGTTCCACGTTAGCAACGTTCTGATGCTCCTAAAGTATTCTCAGGGGATGATGTACATGTTGGTAACATTTCTTGACGAAAGCCTGCAATCAGAAGAGTCGGATAAGATCAGAACATTAGTTGCGCGGAAAAGTGAGATAAGAAATATGTTTTTAATGGTATGGAGTAGCGATATCAGAATTTGGTAAAGGCTTAGAATATCTAATTGAGAACTAAGGACCTATAAATATTGTAACTTTCCAGTTTGAATACAACAACATTCAGGACTAGTCTTTAACTTTAAAAATTGTCGATGACAGCTTACCGTTCGAATACTAATAACCTTGACATTTTCGATTCATCTCACCGAAATCCTTATCTACTGGGCCCTCTCTTCCAATTTTCATCGTGATTTTTGGTCATTGATATTAAAGGTAATCAACCTCTCACTGCGAACTCATTTTCATCACTGCGAGAGCAATCGTTGCAATTTTTCATCTGCAGCAGCACAAGGTCTCTCTAGCACAGAGAGACAGTTATTTTTTGGTATCTTTTCAATTTATGATGCCAATGTTTTTCGTGTTAATTCACGTTAGAATCTCTGCTAAGCCGCATCGTATCATTTTTGCAGGCATAAGGCGAATCTTTTCGATTAAAAAGACCAATAGCCGCCTACGCACAGCATTTGAAGCTAGACATTATCAGTTTCCTTTTCCTGAATTCTATAAATTCATTGACTAAGAGACAAAATTCCAAGTACTTTGATGGAATCAGCCATTTTTGATTCGCTTGGATTTTTCTAAATCCTGCTCTTGGCGCCAAAACCAATAATCCTGAATCAAGAGCACGCCCAGATCGGCACTATTCACTGGTGCCGGAGATCCAACCTTAGCTATGGGATAGAGCGAGCCGACCGTGAAGGTGGTGACTTGATTTAATTTCTCTTGATATGGATACTGGTTTAAGCCCTCACCAAACGCAAATTCGAAAACTTGATTTTTACTCGCCTTATGGCAATGCTCAGGTGGTATCCACACAGCAAAGTGCTCATGATAGGATAAAGTGGCAAGTTACAAACAATTGAAAATGTAATAAAATAATTTGACTCGCTAATAGTGACGCCCGGAAAAGACGAAAAGGACAGCTGTAAAATCATTTACAGCAAGGAGTTGTAGCCTAACACGATATTGAGGATATAGCTTGAGTTGAGTGGTGAATCCGTCGCAGTTCCACGCGTTCAAAATCCTCATATTCTCCAAGCAATATTTTTAACCTTTCGGTTGATTGTATTCCATTTGTCGCTCCCAGTGACTTTCTTTTACTATTTCTGTTTTAAAGACCAATAAGGCCGTACGTAGTAAACGGAACTACGGCCACATTCCAGATTAATACGGCCACAGTCCAAACTACTGTACATAGTGTTGTTGTAAAATTGGAAAGTGAATAAATTTGTAGGTCCTTAGTTCTCAATTAGATCATCTAAGCTTATACCGAATTCTTATATCGCTACTCAATACAATTAGTAACATATTTCTTCTCTCATCTTTCCGCGCAATTAACGTTCTGAACTTATCCGAATGTTGTGATCTTATCCGAATGTTCTTTGTGTAATTTTACCAACTATCAGTAACATTACTTACTGCAGGCTTTCTTCAGCACAGACCACCCTGAAAGTGCTTTTCCAGACTTGCTTGAGGAAGTACCAGAAAGTTTCAGCAACTTCCCTCGATAACAGAAAAAGGCTTTTGTGCTCGAACTTCAAGAGTTATCTCAGGTATTTTCTGTGGTTATATGCTTTCTCTGTATTACATCATATGTATTGTTGTTTTCAACTAGCGAACACCACAAGCTGCCAAAGAGCCGAAAGTTACCTGGACAAAAGGAAGACCCAGCGGTACGCGTAGCTCCAATCTGAAACGACAAGACCCTTCTCAATTTGAGTTTGTGAAGAACACTTTCAAGGAAGAAGAAGTTGCCAGCGTGCGGAGCTTGATGACAAAGCGGACACCATCGTTCCTCTAGCGCGTGTCCTTTCAATGCCCAAGGTCGAACCTAATACTTGAACGTAACGTAAGACAACTATTTCCCAGCAAAAACTATCATTTCAATTACTCTATCTATCAAACCGTTACCTCAGTTTGTACCCTTAGCCGTGACTTAGAAATAACTGATCATGATCAATCTGTGATCTTAAAAGATGACAGTAATTTTGGACTGTGGCCGTAGTAGTTTGGACTGTGGCCTTAGCTTAGCGGCTACCTTTTGTTTTACATTTGCTCTGGCACTCTAACCCCAACTTCCCAAACTCCGGAGTCAATAAAGCTTGCCCTTTCCATCATTGGCATCATTTTCACAGCTTTGCATCGAATTGCAGACGAGAGCATCTTGTGAAGTATCTGCAATCGCATCCCATATAACATACTATTTCCTTCCTTTTTATAATAGCTTTCACTAACTAATCTTTTTTCCCCATTAAATTACTATAAATATCGGGGATATTGATTTTGTTATAGAAAGCCTGCAGTGAGTATTTTCACTTACAGTCGGTGACGTTATACTGAGAGCATTCGGATAAAATCGCAACATTCGGATAAGATCAGAACGTGAATTGCACGGAAAGGTGAGGTGAGAAATATGTTACTCATGGTACGGAATAGCGATATAAGAATTCGGTATAGGTTGAGATAATCTATTTGAGAATTAAGGCCCTACAAATACATTCACTTTCCAATTTACGAACAACAACGGATTTCTCATCATCGTTTACGAGCATTTTTGGATTTATATGAAATGGTCCCCATCAGTATCAAACTCCGCGAAATCCATTGGTACAATACCTCTTTTGATCTATATTAGGGTTTCTCAACGGTGTTTACTCTGAATTCGCATTTTGATTAATACTTTATTCGTAATAATGTTATCTCGGAAGGTTTTCTTACCAAATTCTCCGATATCTTACAAGAATGCACCCATGGATCGTATTGTTTATTGACGTTCATGATTTTATCCATTGAACCCATTACCTTACCGTTTCATCGTGACCCATCGCTTTTCTCGCTATGCTTTTCGGCTCCACAATCGTTTATTTTCACAACATCGTTGCTTTTGCAACCTTTCACCTTCGTCAACCGTAAGTGACAGACAATTCCACACTGAATGTTCGTATCACACAATAAAAACTCAAAATATTTTTATGGATTGTATGAATCGGGCATCCTAGCTTTATATTTTCTCCTTTCGGTTTTAACAAACATGCTTTGTTATGTTGTCAATTAAAAAGTAAATTTAGCTGTAGGTCCTAAGTATTCAATGGGATAATCTGAGCCTATATCCTATTCTCTTTATCGACACTCTATATCATTAGCAACATATTCCTTTTCTTACCTTTTCACCCAAATAATCGATTGATCTTTTTCGAATGTTCTCAGTGTATTGTTACAAACTATAAATAACATTGCTTACTGTACGTTTTCTGAATAATATAAGCCCTTCGTAATGTGCCTGCCAGCTTGCTTCGATGTTTGGACGGAAAGTAAACTTTGAGTTTGAAATGGCAAATATCCGACTAAAGTGACCGGAAAAAACTGGATAAATGACTTTTGAGAAGCAAGAGAGCCTCAAAATAAGTATCTGTCAGAAATTAATAGGAACAAATGGAAAGTCAGGGTGAACTGTTGTTTTAAAATTGGAAAGTGAATATATTTGTAGGTCCTTAGTTCTCAATTACATATTCTAATCCTATACCAAATTCTTATATCGCTACTTCATACCATAACAAACATATTTCCTGTCTCACCTTTCCGTACAACTAATCTTCTGATCTTATCCGACTCTTTTGATCTTTTTCAATTCTTCTGACCTTATCCGACTCTTCTGATTGCACGCTTTCTTCAACACTCCCCCTCGAAACACAAATCTTGATATTTGCCAAATGAACCAAATCCTGAAATTGTGCTGTCGAAATAGGCTTCGTCAAGAAATGGGCTATTTGATTTTTGGAGTCGATATACTCGATCACAATTTTTCCATCCTTTATATGATCACGAATGAAATGATAACGGATGTCAATATGTTTTG
>CACSLJ010000531.1:0-11561 GCA_902706625.1 Albugo laibachii | reverse complement strand
TGCTATTTCCTCTGCAGGTGGATGATTATGAGTGGGGTTTCTAACAGTCAAGATCCACTGGCCCCCAGCTCTTTTGATCATCCTTGCGTATAGTTCAAAGGGACAGCCACAACGTCAAGCATACGATTTCCGCTCATTTGTGGTTCGGCTGTCCTGATGTACACCACCTCTGTCACATTTCAACCATAATCGAGTATTTCCATTAGTGTGCCTTTTGAAATCAGAGTATCCTTGATAATGAGCAAAATTCTGAACGCTCTGGATGAGCTCTTCAGAGGTGGAATACATGCGTTCAGGAGGAGGAAGCATGCTTTGGTTGGGCAACAGGGTTTCAATTCAGTACACAGTCTCGATATGATATAATTATATAATTCTTTAAATGTGATTATAAAAATTATAGTAATAAAAATTATAGTGGGAGCTCTGATAGGGGGTGTGTCAATTTATGAATTCAAGGGTGTCATTTTAATAATTCCCTATTTTTTTATAAACCCTGAAACAAATCATCACAAGGTAGCGAATAATTACGTCGACTTGAGCACTTCATACACGCTAATCGGTAGCGGTTCGAAGGGTTCGATTCTTGCCAATATCGATTAAGCAAGAGCAAAATACAGCTAACGTAAATAACCCTAGCAAAAAGCCTAATAAAATGGCATCAAAAAGCGCAACCACTCGAATATGATCACTCGATGAAACGCGGGACCTTGCTATCATTCTGCTTCTTGAAGCATCTTTTGCTTGACTTTTCAGCAATCTCTCTTTCCAAATTGTATACTTTCACGATCTAACTTCTCTGCCCTGAACTACTTATGTGAAATTTTATCCCGTAATACATCCGAGCACCACTCTTTACGATCTTAAGGATATGTCAGCACATCAAAATGTATCGGTCACATTACTAACATACTAGCACTACAGCAAAAGATTACTATCATAAAATCGGCAGCAGCATTGCCAAATGTTGTCTGCGTATATTAGTTATAAAAAACATACACTGCAAAACACTTGTTATTATTATCAGCGTTTGCGCGGTGGCATAACTCCGTACTAGGGGATTCTAGATTTCGCTTACGTCTGGTGAGTTCTTTTCTGACGTACTGGGGAGTAGTGGCCTGACTTATGGCCTTAATGAACGCTTTCCATTTGAGGCGATTTTGTGCAAGGTGTGCGAGAGAGCAGAGATCGGAGTAGGACTTCAAGTTTACTTTGGACGAATGGACGTCCCTGGAGAGCACGGTTGGGAGATACGTTGGTGTTCAACCGCTGAATGGTCGAGACCCGGGCGGTGGGTTGAAGTAGTGGAGCATCATAGTTTTAGCGGGGATTCCGTATGGGCGGAGCAGGATGTGTCCAAAGAGGCGCCACCGGTCTGTCGTGATATACTGTCGGGGATGTACAGTGTGAAATTGTGCATGGAGTGCCTCATTACCGATATGCGCTGGATAGTGAATGAGGAGAACGCGTCGGAGTTGGCAACGATGGAAAGATTCAATTTGGATAAGCTCCTCTTCTGTCAGAGCCCAAGTACCGCAGTTGTATAGTAGGATTGGCAGGATGTACATGTTGTATAGGCGGACGCGGAGGTCTGCAGAGACGATACGGGGTCGAATCCATAGTTTCCACAATTTGGAGAATGCTTTATTCGCCAAGTGTTTCCGATGTGCAGCTTCCTCATGATCGCCAAGTAAGGTGCCCAATTTCCGGGTGCGACGCCATTGTGCATCCTGGGTTCGTGTTTAGTGTGGCGCATAGGTCACGTAAAGCTGCTTCAAGATATATGATGAACAACACAGGTGGCAATGCATACCCTTGAGGGGTGCCATGGCTGCTAGAGAATTTGAAAAAGTTTGGGTCCTGAGACGGAGTTGGAAGGCTGTATCGGTGAGGAGGATTTTGATTAGATGGACGTTGTCTGGAGAAAGAAAAGAGGCGAGAACTGCGACCAGCTTGAAGCGGTCGATGGTGTCGAATGCTTTGGTCATGTCTATACCAAAAATGCATATCGTACCTTGATATTTGCGGGTAAATGCGACACTCCATTTATGGACCCGTACTGAGTCTGCCCCACTTCTGGCGCATCGGAACCCGCTCTGGTTCGGTGGAAGCCAAGTGTCGACTCGGTTCCGCACTCTACGTAGTATGATGAGGGAGAAAGTTCCCCTGGATGTGGTCAATAAGGTGATAGGGCGCAGGGTCGTCGTGGCTTATTCCGTTTGGATAGGGCAATGACAACGCCATGTTTAAGGTACTGTAGGAAGAGTCCCGTTGCAGTGTCGACAGCGCAGTTGATGAGTGTGGCTAGGTTGGATGCGACTTGCGGGGGAGTACGTTTCAGAAGCTCTCCTGGAATGTGATTTGGTTCAGGTCCGCGGTTATTATCGTCTGTACTTCCGCGGGGGTGATCGGGTGGTGCAGGCGGTAAGGCGTAAGGGTACTGGTGCACGAGCGCTATCATAGAATTGTGACTTGATGTAATCAGTGATAACATCGGCTTTTTCGCTGTCTTTCCCGATGTTATGGCCATGAAGATCTTGGATGATGAGGGGTTGATGATGTCGCGGGAACAATTTCCTCAGGATATGGACCATTCTATCGGAGAAGTTGCTACCTTGGAGGTCATGAAGTTGAGAGTCGAGCTGCAATTCACTGAGTCATTTTCTTCAAGCACGAACTCCCGTGATAAGAAAAGGCGGCGCGAAAGGAGAAGTAGAAGAACGATAGGGTCATTGAAAGCCGTGATAGCAAGTCGGAGTTCGTTTTGTGCGGCGAGAGGCGAGCTATGCCCGCATCATAGATGGAGTACCGAGGAGCCTGTGGTTGGGGCACGAGGATTTTGTCTGCTGCTGTGGTGATCCGGTCAAGTATGGCGGTTCATTCGACGTTGTCGGTATCGGAGATTGCTGAAAGGCTGGTACCAATGTGGTCTTGGAAGATGTTGCATATGTCGGCGTCTTTGGGAAGAGAGAGGTTAAATATCAGCGCCCTGATGTTACGGGAGTACACCCTGTGAAGAATCTTGTATACGTTAAAAATCTTGATAGAAGCGAGTACTAATCGATGGTCACTGTCAACATATGTACCCGGGTGCGATTGAATATCCATGAACCAGAATTTATATCGATGAGGGTAGACAATGTAGTCGATTTGGTTGTACATAGAGTGTGTGTGGCGGGTCCCGTGCTTTGTTGTGATTTTTCGAGCTCGTTTCTGGAAAGTCGTGTTGACCAAGTGCAGATTGTTAGTGCTGCAAAAATCAATTAGTTGAGTGCCGTTAGTGTTGCGATATCCGCGAGCATGGAGTCCAACCACGGAGGATAATGTGGGACTATGTTCGATTTTCGCATTGAAGTCACCAAGAATGAAGTAAAATCTGTGTCGAAGTGGCTGTATGATGCGTTGTAGAGTGTCGTAGAATTCTTCTGTTTCGGTTTAAGATCTTCCCGAGTGGGGGTCATACACGTTAATAAAGGTGGCTTGTATGAATCTGTAAACTTTGAGCTGAAGTATGGCGATCCGATCACTAACTGACCAGTAGTGATGGATGTGTGGTATCATTATGCGCGAGACGGCGAATCCAAGACCATAATGTGGATTTGTACCCGGGAACAATATAATTCTAGCGTCCTCGGTCGTATGAATCTGGAAGTGCCGTGTCAATCTCGTCTCTTGTAAAGCACAGATGTTGAATTCGTAGCGCTTTGGTCCGTAAGTAGATGCTGTTGTTTGATTTGTGATGAGAGGCCGCGTACAATGAAGGGGCAGATCTTGAGGTTGTTGAATCGGCGTAGAAAGGAACCACCAGTGGTGGAAATTAAGGAACCAGTCCTCGGGCGGACATCATTCCTACCCCGGGAAAAACACTTGTTAGTAGTCCGGACGAAATGTCGGTACGGACACTAGTATTGACCAATCAAAATTCCCCGTGCTGACTTATTCAAAAACATTTGTGGGTGTACGGACAGTACCGCATAAAACGGTACCATGAACCGCTAATGTCCGTACAGCTATTTGAAGCATTTTGCTGGTGGTCACAGCTGTTGAAGGTATCGAATCAGAATCTGCGTTACGTCATGATATGAGGTAAGATGACTCACATGAGTGATGTAAGAGCGAAAAAAAAGCCAATCAGCTAATTGCATATCGTATTCCGCCAATAGGCAAAACAGGTATATATACTTGTCAAGTTCGCATGTACAGAACAGGGCTTAGACTAGCTAATGTGAACTAAAAACCTAATAATATAACCCTTTCCATTTTACTTTGTCCTGTTCATCACCAATAACAACAAAAAAGAAATTTCCATGCCGCGTGGACGAAAGTGGTCTCCCAGTGGACAAGGCCATCAAAAGTCCAAGTACAGCAGAGCGAACGAAACCTATGGGAAGAAGCTCGATGCGATCAACCACCTCTGCCAGACGAATAACATGCAACGGACTCTGGACGAGTTTTATGATCACTTGAAGCCTGCAAAAAGAGAGACCAAGCGCAAGTTGATCTACAAGTGGGCGAAGCAGCGGAGGACATATGTCACGTCATAACAGCAACATCACAGAATTCGACGCGTGTTAAAGGGGGGCAACGGTGATTTCAAGAGAAAGGGGTGAGGTAATCAAGCTCTGGGTGATTTCATTTCGCACAGAAGAGAACCCCATCTCAGCGCTCATTCTGCAGCTGAAGGCCTAATGAGTTGCGGAGGACGAGGGCGTGCTAAGCGAGTGTTCACTGGTGCGTGGTCTTGGAGGAACCTGTTACTTAAGCGTCATGGTCTCGAGTTCCACACAAAAACTAGGCAAGGAAATCAGACAACACCATACATGTCAGTAGCAGCGGAAAGATCCTGGGTCTCGACTGATCGCGTTTTGTTGTGAGCTCGGTGTCACAAAGATCTACAATGCCGATCAATCTGGAATCTGCTTCGAGTACCTCCCGAATCTTAAAGTGAGAAGAAAGGGAGAGAAAAGCTTATGGGTGCGCTGCAGTGGAAAATAAAAGCAGTAATTCACAGGCATGTTTCTGGGCGACTCAAACGGTAACTAATATCCCCCGCTCCACGTACTCAAGACTTCTCTCTCGAAGAACAGCGACACTGCGGAGATAAACGCACCAGACTGCCACGGATTAGGAGTGCGACTGTGGAAGGACATCAAGGTGCTTTCAGAGTCATCAGGCACGCAAACATACGGGAAAAGGTGTGGATTGTGAAACTCAGCGTTGTCTATTGAGTTCCTGGACTACCATTTTGCTACGCGTGACTCGTAAGAACCCGTACTGCTTCTCTGGGATGGCTTTCCAGCCCATTGGACCGAAGAAGTCACCCAGTACGCCGATAATCTCAACGCGTTTCGCCTCAAGGTCCCTCTGGGGTCAATGTTGGTATGTCAGACCGCATATGGTGCCTTGTTCGGGTCCCTGAAGTGCACGATTCGTGGCAAGTGGCATCATTTTGTGGTTTATCAGCTTAAGGATCACGATGGGAAGGTCGACCAAGCACAGTTCAAATTACTACCTCCGTCACGATCCGATGCAGTCAATAGGGCGGGCAAATCGTGTCAACAACTGGCCCAGCGGATCGTGAAGAGCGGCTTTGAACAGCGTACGATACCTGACAACATCCCTGACTTGCACCAAGATGAGCTAACTGAGCTATAACAGATTCATTTAGTAATTGCTGAAATTATTAGCGAGGCTAATGACGTCATCGTGGATGGTGTCTGATAACTGCATTTAGCATACATAACAGATCTTCATAAAAAATGTGGCGGGTCTTTTTATGCATGTATGAAAAGCAAATACGAGGCTCTATTAGTTAGCAAGGCTTTTCAGTTTGTATAAAAACATGGCTGTCTGGACTAACAAGTGTTTTGCGATATCGTGCTTCAGTGTTAATATGAATATAGCAAAGTCATTCGGTGATAGCCATTATCACCCACAGTGCTGGCCACTGATTATATTCAAACAGGTAAAATTGACCATTGATCAGTATATGCGCCATTTGTCCGGTCCAAAAAGCACAAAATATTATGTTGCAGAACGCAAGCACGCTGATCGTCGATGGTGCTTGTATTATAGTGTGATTACTATATCAGAGCGAATTTTTCATTTCAAGAATCATTCCAAAATGATTTCCCTCTTAAGACGGTCAAAACGTCCCATTGTCAAGCATCAAACATACCACCAGCAAGCATGTTCCACCATGTAGTGAGCTCATGAGGACAGACGAGATATTCGTCAAATGAGGGGGTTCCGACGGACGTTTGCTCGACGATTCTCCAAAGGACAAGAGAGAATTACAGCAACAGACTCCGTCCACATCTGTATGCTTCTGGCAAACATAACCCGCTCATATGTCCTTTTTATGCTCGAGTTAGTGCGTCGTATAAAATTCTTAGGAAGCCGCTATGGCCGCATTCCAAACTACAACGACCACAGTTCAAAGTACTGTGCACAGGGTCAGTAATATAATTACCGGTAAACTAAAATCCATGTCATCGGCGGCCCCAATGTACTGTACAAAGAGCAATACTAGAACCTCTCAAAAATGGTAGTACCGCCTATGACATCCATTTTGTAAAAATGAAAGCATGAGGCGAGCACTGGCGTGGTCCAAGCAAAAAGGTGTCTTTTGAAATGCGTTTTCGAAGTGACAGCCAAAACTACCAATCATACCACATTTTTCAAAACACATTCTACTCTCATGGAACCTATGCGATGTTTTCGTGGGCACGTAGATAAGTTCGCGAAAGGTGAGCCTACTGCAGTGTGATATACAAGGGGTGAAGGAGTAGCATGGGGCTTCAAGTTAATTTGGGAGTAGTGTGGAATAGCAATGTTTTGTATTAATCTACATTACTAACATTCATGTCTGCAGACTGATCGACAACGTCCTGCTCGACATCAAGCACATTTCCACATTGATCAAAAAAAATACAGTATCTCCTCTAAGTCTTTTACGACCGCATCAAACAGCTCATGCATCTCAACCACCTCGTATGGTTCAACAGCAGCAGCGGACCCAGCTCCAAGTCTGCAGTAAGCAAGCCCTACCACGATCATAGACGTCGGAAATTCCTTCCAGGCTACTTGCCCAGCGTGCACCTCTGCTCGATCTGGAGCCTCCATCTCGAACGTTAGCGCTGTCGTTCTGGTTTGGAGATAAGCAATCTGTCACTGTAAATGCAACAGCCAATGACGTCGAAGGCGATCCTTCATGGGCTTGATCCAGACACCATAGGCAGACTAATTAAGTCACGTAAACCCAGGAGGCACCTTCACGATTACGATGTTCAGTAACCTTGCGTACATCGTCGCCTCTATTACCCAGTGGCCACTGAAGTCATAAAGAAGGAGCATCACGGGATCACTAAACACGCTACCTTGCCCAAAATGGAAGCGCAGGATCTCTTCCATCAACGCACCAGTCCACCAAGCGTTCCTAAATTCGTAAACTTGAAGGTCGAGCTCGTCTTAAAGAGGCTCGATTTGAGTTCATAGGTACCGCCCTAAGCCATGCCGCACGCGCTTGTACTCCCCCTCGGCCGCGACGATCTTGGAAGGCACGGTTTCATCACCAGAAACAGTGGGTACTACAAGCTGCAGGAGTCGCCAAGCACCATGCTGTCTGGAGTTCATCTTTACAAAGAACGAAAATCGGTGGCATTTCATGAAGCCGCTCTGCCACTGCCATATTGCGGAAAAGACGCCACGCGGAATAATCAGTTTCTCGGCTTCCTCAAATGCTCGGGTCTTGAGCATTATAGTCAACACAGGGACACCGTCACGGCTGAGGTCATTTAACCACTTACAGATTGAAGTTTCTGCAGATTGTGGAAGTATAGTCGCGAGGCCACGGTCACGACTGCGTTGATGGCCGGAAGTTGCTGCCGTCCCAACAAGGTGCTAAATTTGGGTGCGCTGCTGCTTCCATTTGAGCACGAGCTTGCTCTTTGGTTCTTTTGGACCGTCCTCCAAGTGGAGAGTAACCGTGATATGGTGGCGCTGATACCCGCTGTTGTGTAGTAGTTGATCACCTTTAGCTTGAAATCATAGTCGTACGGCTCTCTTCTTTCACCGGAGAGACGGCACCAGCCGGTGAGTTTCGCCAGTTTTGCTTATATCATAATAAGTGTTGTAATCGATGATGAATAAGACAAAGTAAAATGGAAAGTGTTCTATTATTTGGGGTCCTCATTTCACGCTAGCGAGTTTAAGCTCTGATCTATACATGCGAACTGAACATATATATATTTACCGATTGGCGGGATACGATATGCAATTAGCTTATTGGCTTTTTCGTTCTTATCATTCATCTGGGTCATCTTACGTCATGCTATGACGTGATGCAGATTCTGATTCGAAACGTTGATCAATAACAAGCAGATATTGTGTCAAGGGGATGATTATCACTTTGATCCTATTTTAGCATCGTTGCCCTACTTTCAATGTGGTGCGTCCTATTTCACAACTACACGTATTTACATGTAAGGTAAACGACCAGTTTAGTGCACGATTTTGGATCAGTTCGGAGATTTTATCCAGTAACGTAAATAAAGCAAATCGGATATATCAGTAAACACCATGTTAAAGCCCTTTTAGCTGCGGTTTTTATTCACATCGTTGCAGCTTCAGAACATTATTTTTCGTAGTTCTGCGAGTTGGAGAAAATCAGTCATATTTGGGCCCTTTTTACTGGGTACCGGTTTAGTGCACGACTACTGGCCGGATGCTTCTGCAAGCATTTCTTTGGTAAGCAGCCTGCCTGCGATGTCGATCGTTGTTCTACGCTTCTTCTGCTTGCGTACAGGCTCTGGAGGGAGAGTGAGGATCGCATTCTGGACTGTGGCGACCACATTGGGGCGGCGAACAAGCCAGGATGCATTACCAAAGTCGCCTTTCACTCCCCCAGCTTGATACTGACCGAGACGCTTGTGTAGTTGAACCAGAGAGAGAGGATACAGTCCAGTACCCCGGATCCCTCGATTGCATTGCTAAATTGCTCAATGATGGCGCTGCGGTATGCATAGCACGCAATCTCGATGGCTGTCTGTTTGGACAGCGCTGGGTCCGCCGTTTCATACATTTGAAGCTGTAGACGCTCGCGGACGATTGTTTTGAAAGGCTTGAACACGGCCACGTCAAGCGGCTGAAAGATGTGCGTCGCGTTTGCTGGCAAGGCGATTATCAGGATGCCATGTTCGCAGCAGAAGTTCACCGACTCTGAAAAACGGTAACCCATTAAAAGTTATTATGAGGAAGAATATAATGATAAAAAGGTTTTGCAGAACTTACCAATATTCACATGCGTGGAAGAGTTATCCAAGATCAAAATGACTGGCTTTTGAATCCCCTGGACTTCCAGCACGGTAGAGAAGATCGGCAACCAGTCCTTGAAGATCGTGGCATTGCTAAACCCCTTTGGCGCACCTGTAACGCGTGCGCCGTCAATTGAGAGCGCTGCGAGCTCTTTCTTAAGCAGGCGAACTCCAGGGAGGATGATGAGAGGAGGGACAGCGAAACCAGACGCACTAACGGCCGCCACCACGGACATGTGGAAGCTGGGCTTGATCTCCTGCGTCCATACGTTCCTGGAGCCTTTGATGGCAATGACGGTGCGAGTCGTGGACTTCGGCATAAACGAGGTCTCGTCCATATTGAAGACCCGCGAAGAGTCGATCCTATTCTCGATGAGCAGCTTGGCCATCGTGCTGAAAAGCACGTCGACCGACGACTTCCCCACAGCCTTTCGCACTCTTCCGATGCTCTGCGCAGTGCGTTGTACGAGCACCAGGTGGCGACCAAGGAAGCGCGAGTACCACCCAGACGGGAGTTGTGTCGACTGGCTGGCTCTCGTGCGCTTCTGCAGCGGGTCGTAGCTCATGGTGGCGCGCTTCATGATCTCTATGCGCGCAACAGGTAGGCCCACGCGCTGCATGGCGGCAATCCACTCCACCAGGTGGCTCTCCAGATGCGCTGAGATTGCAGGCTTCGAACCGTGGCGCAGTCCTTCAATCGGGATCCCACTTTGCTGGTCCTTTGCCTTCTTAAAAGCGTACGTAGCGGAACAGACGTCGTCCGAGCGACCTCGGCGTACGATTCACCGCTGCGCACTCTCTCCAAAGCATCGACAACGTCTTGCTTCTCGTAGTGCCCGCGGCGCACCACCATCTGCTTTCTTCTTCTTGTTTTGTCTTTACTGGTAGAAAATGCCCGCCTCCACAAACAATCCCTCTCGAAAACGATAAAATCACTTCGCACACAGCGAACCGTGCACTAAATCGGTTCAAAACTCATCTGCCAATCAAATTGCTTAACATCGAAATATCCAGATTTTACTGGATACTAATCAGCATCATGCACTGAAGTGATACCGTGCACAAAACTGGTCGTTTACCTTACCGGTATGTGTTGAAAGTGCTCCAAATAAAGGGCGCCGCCTATGACATGGGGGGGCGACTATGACATGGATTTTAGGGTACTAATATAGTGTTAGATCAAATGTACTATTGAAGATTAGCAACATAACGGATATGCATGGTATTAGTGTAGCTCGTAAAGGCTTAGAATAGCAGTTAAGTGAACTAAGGACCAAAATAAACGTAACGTATAGCAGCAGGTTTTGGCCGGCATCAGTATTTGGCCGGAGAAATGAAAACGCCAATCCAAAACCGAAAATTGACTTTATATTGTTTTGATTGGGCAGCCAGTTTTTACACCAGTTCGTGGCCTATTTCAAGTGCACCAAGTGAAACACGTCAGTTCGCGCCTAAAATAAAATTGATCAAAAGTCTGTGGCTAGAACCTAACAATTTCATTGTACTAGATGCCAATTAAGACGTACAGCGAGCAAGATGATATTTCTACCATCGCCGAGCGCAAATCCGGTGCGAAGATAGTGGACCTAGTGGCCAAGTACAAGTAACCCGATCGCTCCCTTCACCGGCTCATCAACATGGAGAAGAAGGTCAGCAGAAGAAAATGAGCGGTCCTCCTCCGTTCCTCGGCAACGCGCTCGAAAAAGACCTTCGGGATCGGGTGATCGGGATGCAGCGCAAAGGATTTCCTCCGACGCGCGATATCCTCATTAAAACGAGGAGGCGTATGTACGCTGCTCTCTACGGACCGACGCGCGGTGCTGGGACGATCGGTCGCGGGTGGTGCGACCGCTTTTTCAAGAGGTTTCCCAAGCTTGCCATCAGAAACGTGCAGATATTCAAAAGGGTTCGCAACGGCGTTGATTACGACGCAATGGTGAGCTTTTTTGGACGCTGTGGGCGCGATCATCGAGGAAAACGCCAGTCCAAGTCGCACCTTCAACTTTGACAAGACGGTGTTTGTGCAAAATCTCAAAACGAGGAAGGTCATTGCGGTTCGGGCCTCAAAGAATGTCTGTTCTCGGAATGTTGAACCAGGTTTTCATCTTACCATAGTGACGTGCGTGTCTGCTGATAGCTTCGTCGTGCCACCGGCATTCATCGTACCGGGGAAGCGACTAAACCGAGACGTTCTCGATGCGTGTAACATCTCCGGCGCCACAATCACGACCTCGGCAGCTGGATTCATGA
>CACSLJ010000530.1:0-11628 GCA_902706625.1 Albugo laibachii | reverse complement strand
TAGAGGAACGGAGTTGGTGGACAGCACCCATTCATATATATAAAGATATCATGTTTATCAACGATCAAATTAGCCAGGTTTATCTGTACAAATGATTTTCCTGTTGCATCACTTCGTCACGCATACTGCTAGAGGTCGGACTCGTAAACGCTTTTGCTGTAGTAGTTGGGATGAAAACGGAAAGTGATATACATCAAGTTTAGCCGGTCCTTAGTTTACCATCTCAGCTAGTCTGAGGCTTCTCTAGCTCGTTCACATCCATTGCTTTATAATTTAATAGTTGAGGAGTAACAAGCTGTTGGGTGTCACACTGGCTCAGGAATAGCAACTTCAACACATCCAGGATAGTGTCCGGAACGTTGTACTGGTTGTGCTAACCTGCCAAAATGTTTGTAACTAATACTACCTCTGTTCCACATTAAGAAGGACATTTTTTTTGGAAGGCTGCAAGTTTCGTTAGATTGATCGGATAAGATGATGTGAACTACTCCCAAATAGCTATGCCAATGAATAAGAAGTGGACGATGGTCGAAATCTCTCTCGTTACAACTAATATCTCAACGACAGCGGTTTTCCAGCATGTTTTCATCCACAGCGACGTTTTGGTCGGATCTTCCGCCCCATTCATCGCTCAGTAGAACAAACATACTTTCTGAAAAGAGTGGTCTTAGATGAAGCTGCTTTTGAGCCTTTATGATTCATTAGACGATTCGTTTCTTCACATTTGCATGCACAAGATTGCATCACTCAAATGCGAGTGCTATCCAATCAGATTCACATAAAAGCATTGATGTCCAATTAAAAAGTACAGCATCTATATTCCACCAATCGTATCGAGTTTGGTGAAGGGTGCGATGTTAGCCAATCAGACAGTTTATGTCGGCTTCTGTGACCTTTATATTTTTATGTTCTCATACATCGTGACGGTAAAAGCTTTTTTTAGGGTTGGTTGACTGGAAGCTGTGATGACAGTGTTTTTGAGTGTGCTTTTAAGTTCAGTATATAGAATAGCTTGCTTCATTCTATGCCCTTTCTAAATAGAATCTTTTCTCTTTCTTTTTGTCAGCGAATTAGTATTCGTCAAACTTATGTCCCATTTATTACGCACCAAACGAAAAGCAAATGTCCTGTTAATGTGGACCAGAAGTAGTATCATTTTATCCGATCACTGTTTATCTTTATATAAAACATGGGATGTAAGCTCATTGCACCTTCAAACTTCAATTGTCAGTTTCACTCCTCAAAGAGTGGAGCTCGACGCTTACATCCAGCTTTCTCGATCCACGATACGCTGTCGCAGATATCCACAATTTTAGTTCGCTCAGCTGACTTCTATTATTTTATCTATGTACAGCAGTCAAGCTTTAGCGTTAGCTACTACCTTTTCTCATCACATCAGTGGGAAGTTCATATGCACAACAAATGGGATAGAAGCACGATTCATACCATCCTGGGTAGACAAAACGTTTTTAATACGTATAACGACAGTCCATCTACTTCTATAGAGTCTGACGCTTGTAATTCTGATTTTATCTAGACATAGTACCTGTAGATTACGCCATTTTGAATCTTTTCTCGTAAATTGGAAAGAGTTTAGGTTAGAGGGGAGTCAGAAGCTTGGATTGTAGAAAATAGGGGGAGAATGTGCATTCGTTCGGTCATTGGCTTGCCGTGGTTAATCCCTTCCAAACGTTACTGGAAACTGAGGAATTAAGTATTTTGAAGTGGAGGCAGGCTTACCGATTGAGTGATCAATCGAAGATCAATGAAGGGAGGTGGTACAATAAATATACACTATGTTTGGCCAAATTCATGCAAAAAACACATCCCTCTATATGAAAAGCTTTTCGTCGTGATGAAATTTGATTTTCGTATCTCCTCGGACATATTTAGCAGGTTTCTGCGTGCCGCCAATACTTTGTGATTGCAATTCTTCACCAACTTCCACGCTTCGTTTGGCCAACGGCATTGTCTATGAAACCTCGAAGAACGTACCAGCTCTAACTCTCCCTCATTATGTTCTTTTCTACCGGAAGATCACTCAGTGTCTCACGAATCAGTCGAATCCCGTGTATATGACATTCTTTGCTGTTTGCTTATCTCGACATACTTATTCATATCAGTACAGTAATACTGAAGGTCTGTGAAGACACCTTCCTTACCAATAATGTAGTCTATCCTGGAGTGGAAGGCGATACATGTATTGGCTGTGATGATATATTATGTTTACCTACAAATCAGTGGCCGCATATATCAAACACCTTTGGACATGATCGTATGTATTTTCACGCTGGTGAGTTGACCTCAGGCGAGCGTATGCGTTGTGTCTTTCCTATGGTTGAGGAAAAAGTATCCTGTTTGAGATTGTTGCTTTTTTATTTACGCTAATCCAAGACCGCAGAAATGTTTTCTACACGTACAACCTCATATAAAAGTGCATGTGGTTTTCTTGATTTTTCCATTAGAGAATTGTTTACGTAGTAACATATGCAGATGCGAGGTGAGTTCTGAGATAGAAATCAAGCGAAAATTAGCAGCCTTTATTACAGCAACTTTGACAAAGCATCAGATAGAAGAGTGTTTTGTTCGTAGCGAACAATGGGGTTTGGTAGTTATGAGTAGTGAGGGATATAAGAAACAAAGGATGTGGCATTTTGTGACTGTGATCGTACTCTTTGAGAAAAGACAATCGATACATCCAGAATCCGGGCCGAAAGAACTAGCTGCTGCTTACATTTCAATGGGTGCGCTAGCGGAGCCAATAGGCGATGACTTAAATTCATGTTCCCTTGTTGTTAATAGTAAATCCTTGCATGAAGAGTAATAGTCAGAAAATATCTGGCTTGGCGAAACATTTCGCCGATCACTCTTGTACAAAACCTATCGACATCAAATTTTCCAGGCATATTGCTAATCTTGCGCAAGCCTTTATCAAGTGATGTAACAAGTCTATTGCGATCGCTGTGCTCCATCGGTCTTTTTTCTTTTGTTCATTAGAATCGATTTCCAGTTTCTTATCTTCAAAAACTTCGTCGATGCAGCCACGTCCTTCAGACATTTTCAAGAGAATCAAAGCCAACAGAAGAAATGGTTGCCGATGCACCGATAAGAGCATTGCCAAAAGGAAAGAACGAAGCATATATTTAAGATGTAAGAATGAAGAACGGGTAGATGCAACAAGCCCTATTTATGCACATCAAGGGAGAGTGTTGGAAATGTGATTTTGCATTTGTTGTGCATCTTATACTAAGTACGGTAGTAAAATGAGTGATTAGAAGGCGTCTTCCTACTTCTTAATGTACTCTAAATGATTATTGTAGTCATATCCAACATTATGTTGTATCAGACAGTAATATTTATACAATCAAAACGCTCCTTCACATAGCTAGAAATCCTTGTGTTCTATCCGACACAGTTTGCTTACTGACAGCCGATACAATGTATCGGTGGCTGCTGGCTTCTGTTTGCTCAGCCCATTGGCTCGGTTAATAATTCTCATTAACCAACGTTCCGCGTGGTAGAAACAGATCAGGCAAAAGTGTATGGAGGAAGTCACGACAGTACATGAGAGACGTGCCAGCACACAGCTTTTGACTTACGGTGATCAACCACTTCGCTGCACATGGCATGCCCACGATTCTCGAGACATTCTACCCAAGCGTCCTTGGGTTAGCGAAGGACACAAAACGTAAGAGCGTGTACCTGTAGGCAAAGAGCAAGAAGAATCTCACGCGCCTCTGCGAGGATCACGAGACAAGCGAGCCGCGCCGCTCGCGAGAAATCAGTACGGCTAGGACGCTGCCGCAAACGCTGAGCTAGATCTAATCGATTCAATCAACGGATATCGCGCGGAAAGATCTTGCGTCTCGACTTTGATGCTGAGGTGAAACTCACTTCAGGTTGTCAGCGAGGCTGGCGTTTATGCTACAGAGTTTGTTGCTTCCTAGATGTGGAGGCAAGAGTTTACTTGTCAGCACAAGGTCGCCTTCCGCACAGGACCTCACCAAGAACATATCTCGCCTACTGACGTAAGAGCAAAGGCAGCAGCGATCTCCTCCGATTTTCAGCAACGCATGAGCGAGCTCGGCGTCGACGTGGTGTACAACGCCGATAAAACGCCGGTCTTCTTCGAGCACATTCCGCCAAGACGATAGCAGCCATGGGAACCAAAACTGGTCGGATTTGGTCTGGAAGCAAGGCAAACGAGCGATTGACATCGAGCTGCTTGGTTAATCTTGCGAGACCAATTCAAGCCGTTCCTCATTCGCAAGAACACGACCACTGTAAATAAGGAGATTGACGCTGAGAACACCGCGAAGCGACATAGCTTTGGCAAGCGGCTGTTGATCAAGGCGCGTGGCCTGCAGCATTCAAGATCGTTCCGCTCACTCGGGACAACGTGGTTGAATGGATGCTGGCGCTTGGAAAGATCTTTTACTCGCACCAATCACAAACAGATTTTCACCAATCTTCAAGGAGAAAGAGCTTTCTAAATTGTGCGGACAAGTTACAAACTTGAATCTCGTCTTCAGGAGCTCAATCTTCTTGACGGCAATGTCGGCGCTTTGTCGGTTGCATACGACGTGGTCGACAACATTCTTGAAAGAATGTTTAAATTGCCGAAAAATACATGTTAGTGTTGCTTTTGAACAGACCATTGTGTCTGGAGTATTAACGGGGATTGAACACGCGACAACCCTCCTCGCCGAGGTACCCTCATTTAGTGCTCGGTCTGTTTAGGTATAACATGTAAGAGAGGGATCATCATGTTTCATAAGCTGGTAGATAACCTAACCTCGATAGAGCATGGCTGTCAGACACAACTAATCTTATAGGGTAAGTCAGTTTAAACATACAGACGTCCCCCCACTAGGAACCATCAAAAATGGGTGCGGCTATTGCCACAGACGTTTTGACTATTGTCACAAACGGCACCATTTGATTGGGTAGTATTTTAATGGAAAATAGCATATTGGTCAAACTGATAGCTAGCACACATGTTGACTCTGTAGGATTCAGCAAGTGAGCTAATGACAACATTTATTTGTCACAGGTTAAGTGAGCCAGCACTATCCCGCTTCGCGGACGGATATGGCGCAAGTCTCTCTTGCGCATGCATGTTCTAGTTGTTTAATAAAATAAGTATATATTTTTTTAGTTTTACTTCTACCTACTCCTGCTCAAGTGCAATTCTCACTTTCAACAACAGACATACACATTTGAAAACAGCATTGAGTATGACAATAACGTACACAAAACGATTTGAAGCCACCAGAAAGACTTGCTGGAGTTTAATTTGGCTCTCGCGCAGCCATGAAAAAGGCGTTAAGCGAATTCGCTGCCACGCAAGACTATGGGATTGTAACTAAATCATCCTACAAGAAGCGTAATGGACATTCAACGGTCTTTTACCAATGTGAAAGGGGTGGCTCTAACCGCAGTCGTCTTGATTCAAATGAAGAAAAAAGAAAACGAAAAATATCTCCGGCAGTCGTCAATTGTCCTTTGAGTTTAAAAGAAACAGGGTTATTTGCACGAGACCTTCACTGTGAGCAAAAAAGGTCATAACCATATACGATATACATTCACGAGCGCCCATCCTATCCACCTGAGAATCGAAAAAGAAATGGAAGAGACAATAGTTGGATTGAGCTGGATCCCGACAAGAAACATTTAAACTTGTTTGCGGAAGGATCACGGACTAAAAGCAAACTAAAGAATGCTCGCCAAGCCTCAAGCTATAAAGCGTTAGATTGTCGCTTACCTATGGATGCCCTTGTACAGAAAATTCGTGGATTGAAGCTAGATGTGAAAAAATTGTGAATGAATATGACGGATGTATTCCTCACCCTTTTCGCCCATCCAAGATCAACATAGATGGCTCGGAGTCACAATGATGCCTTTCTGGTAGATGCCACGTACAAAAGTAATGCATCTGGGTTTAGATATGAAATAAGATTCTTTTATCTTAGCCAAACCGGAATGTCCGTTAAAAATATCCAAATAAGTGAGCCGTACTCTATAGTTCTTTCGTCAACGTAATATCAAATGCTGTGAGAGCTAACGTAGAACATGCAATCGACCAACATACTATGTTGCGTAAATAATACCCAATTAAATGCTACCGTCTGTCGCAATAGCCGCTCCCATTAAAAAAAGCTCATTTCTGTACATATTTTCAGAGGTAAAATACATTATAATGATATAAGAATGTAAAGGTATACTTCTGCTCTTGTTTGCAAAGATGAAACAAATAGCGAGCCCACAGCCAAGGGAACGGGCTTGGAATAATCAGCGGGGAAAGAAGACCCTCTTAAGCTTGACTCACGTCTGACGTTGTGAGATGATTTAGGAGGTGTAGGATAAGTGGGGGCTTTGCCGACAGTGAAATACCACTTCTTTTGATGTCGTCTACTTGTACCATGAAATAGTGTCTAGCCATCCTCACGGTGCCTACAAATTGAATCCCGAGTAAACTAACTCTACGTCACTGCGCTAGTTTGGAGCTTATGAAAGCTCTCGACAAGCTTATACATGTCATCATCTAATATTTCTGTGTGTCTCTAACAATGCGCTATGGTCGTGCGCGTGACAGACAGTCATGCTGACTCAGCCCACTGCATAGCGGAAGCACATCAGCATTAAAAGAGAGTCAATTTTCTTTTTTGGATCCTCTCAGGGATAGCTGGCAAACGCTCGAGAAGATCGTCAAAGCGGTCAGCAATATGACGATGTTGAATCTTGGCAATCTGGCCTTTAAAAGAGCTGATTATTCACGCCTCTTGAGGGTGTAGAAGAGCAGTCGTATTTGGTGGAAGCATCTGAAGCCTCAAGTTCGATAACGACTCGTCCATCCGGTGCGATGAGACGTTGTCACGAGAAGAAGGATGTGGCGATCAGCAATACGCATCTGCTCGTTCAGTTGCGACAACCAGCGCAGAAAGAGCGTTGACGTCATCCATCCTTTTTTTGTGCTTTCGCATTGCAATCCAAGCTGTTCAGCGGTGTTTCCTTAAAAGCAGCGCGATTTATTCACAGATCCAACAAAGAGAAGAGGCAGCTTTGTAGTTCCGTCTGTATTGCAACATAAAGCGACCGTTAGCGACTTTTCTGGTGCTTTATTCCTGCGATTCGATCTTTCGTGATAGACTTGACTTGCATTCAACAATAGAACAAAGCTGTCTCATCCATATTGACCACGTTCCATTTCTCTTAACCCAGTGTAATCTCTTTCAGTGCTATCCTTCTACTCTTCACTGCGTTCAGATTCACAGATTCCGCCTCTTCATGCAAGCACTTCGACGTCGTATTGTGACGCTTCTGGAATTTGAATAGCCATCCATGGGAAAACATCAGCGCCTATAGCTTGACTGTATCTTTAGAGTTGCCACTTGACCAGATTGCACCGAATCTTGGCTGCCTTCGCCTGAATCGTAGCTCCAGTGATGATAGGAAGCCTGTAATCTTCACACTGACGAATCCATAGTAACAAACGCTCTTCAAGCTCTGAAGAGGATACGGTATGTTTTGTCTTGCACTCTGGATTCCGCACAGTCACATTTGAAGGGGTATTCAGGACCCGATAAATCATCTTTCTGCTCGTCGTAACTGCTAGCTTGAATGTGCCTTTCGCCCATGCAGCGAGCATAAGCTGTGTGAGATCTGAATGTGCTTCAAAATACACGCGTAGTTGTTCCTTTTGAGCATGTGTCATGCGCGGACGCGTATCATCCTACTCTTTTGATGACAGAGGACAAATGCGTGGGAGATTTAAAATGATGAAAATAAAATTAAGTAAAATACATAGCTATCGGGCTAAAGAGGGTATGGATTTTTAGCGATGGAACCTAATGGGGGGAGATCTATAGTATAGCAGACCAAGGCGGAGGTGAAGGGTGGTGGGGTTAAGGAGAACCTCATAGATTAGGACTTCGTTGTGGTCCAAAACTGAGCTGATAATGAGAAACGATGGTGTGGAATGCCTACGCACTAGGACAGTGGGGAAGGCCATTGTTGCTAGGTGATAGCCATTTATCCATTATCACACGAATGCGACTCAGAGCGACTGTCGAGATGGTCACCTGTGGAACTGAGAAGGGTTAGCGTTCGAAGATTGGCACAGCTGTCCGGGGGGTTGTTGGACTTTTGGATGGCGATGATGAAATCATGATTAAGGCTTTCACGCATGGTGAAAGTGAGATCATAAACATAATAGGTATTCGCTTTGTTGAGGTGATTGGAAAATACTGGGGGATTGTGTTTCAGTAGCTCCACAGCTACGTGCTCTACACCTGATGCGCGGTTGTTCTTCAGACAGAAAAACATGGATGATATCGCCTGTGGTGATAGCTGTGGTCATGCGGTATCTATAGACTAGGACATGACTAAGGTGAGGCTTACAAAACTGGCTGAAGTGAAGAGCCGTAATGATTTGGGCTATTTTGCTGAAGCAATCGATGAACCGCTCGTCCTGGCCACGGAAGAACAGTTCTGGCCGCTTCTGTGATATGAGGCGTTTAGCGTTTGGAACATCTGCTCCATGTATTCATGTTTTGCGAGCTCCGTAATGTGCTGGATAACAAGAACTCTTCCAGCCTCCTTGCAATATTGTCGGATGATCCGCACAAAATTGTCCACGAGATAGAAAGAGAATTAGATCGACACGGCCATTACTACTGGTGATCAGTGCCACATGAGTTTCCGCGCTCATGAGAGCCCTGGCATATAATCGTGTAGTTTGGGTGGCTGCGTTTGTGAGGTCGGCGATTGGAGAATGGAACTTGTAATATATTTGATGCGCTTTAACACGAGTGTCAATCGGTTAATTTAGTGAATGCTGATTCGTTCAGTGCTATTGTGGTGAACTGCTAGTACAGAGAGAGCATATTTGGGTCACGAAGGATTTCGGTGTCGAATCTAAGTGTTGAAGTTTGCATGCGGGAGATTTGCATGAGTTGTCTAAGAACATGGTAAGCTAAAGATATGTAGTAGTTAAGCGTTAGTCACTGACAACAAGTGTCCCGTTACAAGACTAAGATCTGGAGAACAATGCATTAAGGAGTAGTTGTAGGATGATGTTGTTGATCCGACTATAGAGTCGATTTTGGACTCGTAGACTTTGCCATGTTGTAATATTCCGCGCACGTTTTTTGTAAGAAGCCGTATTCGACAAGAAGAGGTCATTGTCCGCACGTAGTACCTGTAAGGTGAATACCATTCGCATTTCTGGAGCCCCGAGAATATAGGCCCATGAAAAGTTTGCATTGCGTCGTCGTCCAAATTTGGCGTTAATTCACCCAAGAGGAAAATTATATGGTGTCGAAAACGCTAATAGTTTGCTGTAGTGTCTCAAAAGGCCTCTTATTCTTCCTGAGAACGGCCTATATGGGGTCGTAGACGTTAATGAACGTGAACAGAATTTTGCGCGAGATTTTCAGCTGCAAGACGGTAATGCGATCGCTAACCGTCCAATATCGATAGAGAAATTGCCTACTCTGTCGGTAAGTGTAAATTCGAAGCCGTTATGAGGTCAGACGAAAAAAGAAGTATGACGTGATCGGTTGGTCGTCGAGTGTCGACGAGGGCGTCCGTGATTTTGGTCTCTTGCAGAGCACATACGTCCCATTTGTACCGCTCAGGATCCGAACAGAGACATATACCGCTTGAAATGTCAGCACATGTCGAATGGCTGCGATAGTCAACAACACGGTCGTCTACTACAGGTATACAGTCCGAGCCCTCTATAAGGGTACGTTTGGACCACTTTTCTGATCTTGCCCTTATGCAGATTCCCTTATACAGAACAGCAATTCATACTTAAAGTGAGCCACACCATCGAGAGGCCAAATCTAGCGGTTACTCTTAGCTTCTAAGAACAAAGTTATGTTCGAGAACTACAGAAATACAAAAACTAGATTAGTAACTATACAATAAGTGTATGAATATGTGGCGCGAAAAACAGCGTGGCTCCGCAAATAGTTGGAATGAAAATGATGTCGTCCTAAACTTTCCTGAAAAGATACATGTATCCAATCGTATACAGTCGATGTAGCGCTCTAATGCTCTTTTTTGAATGCATACGCCGGAGAAACTATTGCTCTATTTTGATCGAGATGCTCTAAATCGTGTTCTGTCTATGAAGCATGAGATATTGAAAGGACCTAGAGATAAGTTTGAATTTTTCTACTCGCTTTTTGCATTGATTAGCAACTCTAGCTACCAAGTAGAGTAATTGTGACTGACAATACCATATACCTACCTGAAGCCATAAGTCACCAACCAGGAAAAAAAGCGGCTAGGACGGTTATCCTGGTAGCGTTGCAAAAACAAAATATGTAAAAACACACAAATTATTAACACATGACTTTATTATTTATGTCTACAAACATGTCTCGACAGGCTTGAAGAAAAATTAAACGTTTCTTTGCTTTGCTATTTTCGCTTTGCGTTGGCGGACGCACTCCATAAGCTTGTTCAGCTGAGCCTGCTCTTGAGAAGGATCTTGATCTTGCTTAATGAAGTACGAGCGCAGCTGAATACAGCATCGCAATGCCTCAGCAGTGGTCACCACTGGCTCATGATCGCTTGAGTCATCACTGGCGTCGTTTTCATTGCAATCAAGATTGGCGAGAGGAGGCTCGTGAACTACCTCCACATTTTCAGCATCAATGTAGTCGTCAATTGAGGCACGAATACCTAGTGCAGCCATCAGTTCTGCAAGTTGAGAGCACTCTTGCTGAAACGGGATCGATTTTAATCTGTAGTCGTTGTTGGACTGGAACTCTGCATTGATTATCGCATCAATAAGCTTTGTTTTCACCCAGCAGTTTCTGATCACTTTGCCGCTAACACTTCTCCAGATCCCGATCGAGAACTCGATCGCCTCCAGCAGCTTCAGCTTGCGCACTGTGTTCGAGTCCACCAAGTCCAGACACCATCGAATAAAAAGCTTTTTGTATCTAGCTTGAATAAGCGAATGATTGCTTGTAGATGAAAAATAATGAGCATTGTTTAAGCAAAATCAGATAGCAGATCATACGGAGTATCACACACCTGCATCCATGGCTGTAATATTGACGCCATATTCGGAGAGAGAAACCAGATCTCGACATTATTATGCTTACATACGGCCTTGTGACTCGAGGCGTTTTCCAGCAGAAGTAGAGCGCGTCGTCCGTGCATAAGCAAGCTGAATTTTCGCATCCATTTGTTAAAGATTCTCGTGTTTATCCAGGCCATTGGGCTCACAAAATACACCAATCCCTACTTCTCAATGTCTTATTCTTGAGACAACGTGGCGACATCGCATTAACGATGACCAACATTTTCGTCTTCTCGCTTCCGCTTACATTGCTGCAAAGAGCAATTGTAATCCGTTCCTTCACCTTCTTTCTCCCTCTCACTTGAATGGTGGCAGGTGTCTTGTTCAGAGGTAAGCGGTAGCATAGTGCTGTCTTGGCAGATTTGGTAGATATTCTGGACTGTGTATATACCAAAAAGGAGAAAAACGAAAATTGGGCAACTTGATTTGTTTTGCTGAACAAGATAGTCATATCGAAGTGTACAGCACGCGACATTGGTTTTGGGACTCTTCCATTTTTTCAGATTTTTTTAGATTTATTTTGAACG
>CACSLJ010000529.1:0-11660 GCA_902706625.1 Albugo laibachii | reverse complement strand
ATCAAAGGATTTATGAAATTTAAAGCTCAAATTTTTGGCAGAACGTGACTTATAGGACCAACTGTAAAGCAGAAGCGTGGGAAATCCTGAAGACCTGTTTTGTTCGGCGAAACACACGCAATCGTATACAAATTTGACGATAAGTGCACGATTCAGGATGGAAAAGGGAGGAAACGCATTGCAATATCTCATGAATTTTGAGCAGAGTTGTAGATGAATGGCTGCGATTGGGGACAGCATGGATCAAGATGAACAAATCATCCTTTTATTAGGCATTCTCTCCGATGAGTATGACTTAATTGTGAAGATCACCAAAATATACCAAACATGGATATGATGCTAACAAAGGAGATGATAAAGAGAGAATACGAATCCCTGCAATGTAAGGAGTCCGGTGAACTGACTTTGAAAGCAACTAAACATTTCAGAAAACAAAAACGAGAAAACTTTAAACAGCGGGATGGAGAAGCCCAAAGTTGAATGGAAAAAAAGACCGACACCAGCCAAGACAGCAATCGAACAATGAGCATGCATTCACAGCGTCAAAACAGATATCTGACATGAACTGGTTGCTGCATATTGGTGCCAGCAGTCATATGATTCCGTTCGAAGAAGAATTCACGGATCTCAAATCACTCAGGTCATCCATTCAAATCACTGTGGCAATACCCTATAACTAACAGCCACAACAGCTGGAACCGTTCCTGTTGCTTTGGAAAATGGAGAGCGAGAAAAAAGCTATGATGTATTACTGGCACTAGGCATGGATCGTCGACTCTTGTCAGTATCAGCTTTGGTTTCAAGGGGACTTAAAGTCAAATTTGAACGACGTTGGTGCACTATCACAAAAAAATGGTCAGCTGGTGACAAATCCCAAGAAAAGAGGCAAGCTGTATGAATTGCGATGTTTATCTAAGAGTGGAGAATGCCAGTAAAGCAAATGCGAAACGAGATTTGGAATTATGGCATGCGCGTCTGGGGCATATATCGATGTCAAACCTTGGATCACGAAATGTGTCGATGAAATATATTTGGATGTCAATCAAGATGATGACCATCAAATGTGTGAAGGATGTATTAATGGAAAATAAATGTGGATTCATTCCCTAAATCAAAGGAAAGTGAGATCAAGACAGCTGGAGTTCTTGAAATTATACACAGCGACGTCATGGGTTTAATAGAACCCAAATGAAATGGGAACGCAAAGTATGTTGTCACGTTTATCGACGATTACTCTAGATATACTGTTGCCTATTTCATTGCATCGATGAGTGAAGTGTTTGACAAATTTGCGGAGTATGAAACGTTGATTGAGAACCAACTCAACTAAGGAATTGAGTGTTTTCGTATCGACACGAGGGAGAATAAATCAACGAGAAGTTCACAAGTCTTTGTAGACATACCGGGATTGTACATCAAACAACTGTATCGTACTCACCTCAACAATACGATTTAGCAGAGCAAATGAACCGTACAGTGATGAAGCAAGCTCGATCTACAGTGACTCAAAAAAGTGTCCGGATGTTTTGTACTTTTGGGGTTCGAGGTTAATAAGTCATGAAAACTAAGTGGAACCAAAATGAAATGAAAGTTGGATATATATTAGACCATTAGCTCTTATGTCCTGTCAAGACTTGGGAGCAGAAGATACAGTTGTTAAAAAGATGAAAGTATCTTAGTATACCAACCTCATCCGGACAGTTGTTTTGTTGCATCAACATATTTACAAATTCAGCCAATAGTGGTACCTATGAATAAAAAAAGAATGTTCTAGAACATACTGGAGTATTCTAGAGCATAATACAACATTTGCAAGTAATAAAAGTCAGTTCACTTCATAATTCACCATCTATTACGAGCTTTACACAGACGGACGTGCACGTTCGCCCGGGATAAGCGAGTTAATTTTTGTAATACGTTACTAAGGCAAGAAAATAAACCAATGAATGACCGAGGAAGCAAATGAAGCCCTTGTATTGGTAAAGCTAAATTTGTATTCCGCACGGCCACTTCACGCGCAAAACTCGCTCATTCTGCATTTTGCCGCCACTCCCACCATGCCACGTAAAAACCAAACGTACAGCATGCGTGTCAAGCGCGACGTCCTTGACGCCCTTCGTCAACACAGTCAACGCGCAGTGGCTCGTCGCTACAACATTTCTCGCCGCACACTGCGCTACTGGATCGGCGAAGAAGACAACATCCGTGGCTCCGCCGGCCACGAGCGCTCGAACTCAAAAAAACGATGTGGCGTCCAGTCGATTCCTTTTGCGGGGCATCTAGTGATTTAAATGAAGAATCAGCGTCGAGAAGAAAAGGTAGCTGTATATGTGTACCTGCACTTTTATCAAATAAACTGTTCCTAAAACTCCTATGTGTACTTTTTTTACTGTGGATTCAATTACTGTGCACGCGCTCGATGGTTATTTTCATCAAAGCCAACTACCCACAGTGGCTTCGTGCCTACGTCGCAGCGAGCAAGTCCGCTGACTGCGCGTACGAGTCTCTATTGCGTCTCATGCGGAATTTTGCGAAGCGCCATGGGTTTGCCCAGAAATCTGTTCACTTCGCATTGGTGTGTACATGATCAACTGAATATTTGTTTGAGAGGGCTCGTGCTAATGATTTTGCGTACTGTTATTGTGTATAGGAAAAGATCAAAGCGCTCGAGGCAATTCGCGACACGTTCAGCGCAGCGTTTTGGTCCGAGTGCGAGACGAGCTAGCTATCGTACATCACTAATATTGATGAGACGGGTGTGCATTTCAACATGCCACCCTCGAAGGTTTCGGCCTTGCGCGGCGGCTCCTCGAAAATCGCTAATCTACAGCCGCATAGCGCTCGCATGACTGTCGTTCTAGGTATTCGTGCATATGGTGCGTATTTCTGTCATATATTTTGGCTCACTTTACTCCAGGGTTTTAACTCAATTTGATTCGTGTTAGGCTAATTATTGGGTAGCAAATTACCCATTCTGTTCATTTCGAAGGTCACGTAGAATGGCTCTATTTGTCGGGATGAGCTTCCAACGTATCCAAAAGGTAAAACATGTTTGATATGTTTAAAGTTGCATGCATGTGCATATGTAGCAGTGATTCTGACGCATTATACATTCTACAACACTACTAAACAGCGCAAGTCAACGCCTGGATCGACTTCTGAGTCTGGAGAGAGTATCTTCAGACGGCGGTCAATCCTGAGATCACGGGGCCAAGTGTACTCTTGCTCGACAACCTCGAGTGTCATGTCTCCACGGAGTCGAGGGAGATTGTGTCTGGCGAACGCTTTCCTCATTTGCGCGCGTCGCCCCCAAACTCCACATCAGTGTGCCAGTCACTTGATGTTGGAGCTATTGGACCTTTGTAGAAGAAGCTCCGGGCAGCATGGCTTGTGGAAGAGCGTGTGCCTAATGCAAGTGCTGCGCAAAACCGCAGAATGATGATCGAGCGCACGATTAAGAGTTGGGAGGAACTGTCGGTGGATACCATTCAAAGCGGCTTTGCGAAAGCATTGACTTATGTAGATGTTTGATTCATCTTAAATTTGGTTGCAGTTTTTGGTATTTTTTTGCGTTATTCATGCCAAATTTTCTGTTATCGTCCATCTTGTTTTGAATGGCTTATTTTGAAGTCTTGAGTATCCCATATCATTCTTTGTGCACATTTTATCCCCTGCAAAATTGACAGCCTTATCTATGAGCTCTCACATGTGTACCACGGGCGAACGTGCATGTTCGTCTGTGTATTAAAATGAAGCTTGCATAGAAAGGCAAAGAAAACAACGTCATTTTCTTCCTCAAAACCGACTTTCATACCGTGGAATTCCAACTAGACTTAACATCGGTAGCTCAACCGTGAATGACATTGCCAAAAGAAATGAATTCGAACTCCAAGCAACAAGGGTGGTCGACAACTAAAGAATCCTGAAGTTATTAAAAAGAACATTATGCAAAATATTATCTCTGGGAAGTGGGATACTGCTGTAAAAGCCGCGGAAAAGCTTCTACATGATTTCAATATTGATGTATCTGCTCAAACAGGTCGAAATGTTTTGAAAGTAGCGGGGTTGAAACCTAAACATTAGATTAAAAAACCAAGCATTTCTGCGAAGAAACAAAAGAAGAACTTGAAATTTGCGAAAATGCATCAGCATTGGACTATTAATTATTGGAATCGCGTTATTTGGGCTGATGAAATCAAATTAAACGCTTTGGATCAGTTGGAAGACTTTGGTGTTGGAAATCAAAAGGAGAAGGTCTATCAGACAGAGCTATGTAGAATACTAATAAACATGGCGGGAGTTCAGTGATGGAGTGGGGATGCATGACAGCTCATGGAGTGGGATATCTAATCAGAATCGATCGGAGACTCGATGAACAGTTGTACTGCAAAATATCGGAGGATGAATTGATGAAAACATTAGAATACAATGAGATGGAGAAAGATTCCACGATATTGCAACAAGACAGTGATACCAAACACCCCTCAAGAAAAGCCAAAAAATGTTTGCAAGACTTGGATATACATGTGATACAGTGGTCACCACAATCTCCGAACTTGGATCTAACTGCATATCCTTGGGATGTACTGAAAAATAAGCTTATTTCTTATCAAAACCCACCTCAAGGAATCCATGAATAATGGGAAAGGATTGAGGAGAAATGGAACTAAATATAAGAAGAAAAGTGTACAGCACTAATTGCGAGTATGCCACGCAGAATTCACGCTGTTTTGAAAACAAGAAGACGAAATACCAAATACTGATGTTTGAGCAAAACAACTGTCCGGATGAGGTTGGTATACTAAGATACTTTTATCTTTTTAACAACTGTATCTTCTGCTCCCAAGTCTTGACAGGATATATAAGTGGTAATCGTCTATATATGTCAGAAAAGTTACCTAAGGGATAACTGGCTTGTGGCAGCCAAGCGTTCATAGCGACGTTGCTTTTTGATTCTTCGATGTCAGTATGATGATTTTATCACCTTTGAATGGAACTTATGGAGCTTTCTCGGTCCCAGAGACAAGACTTGATGGTTTCCAACGTTCTATGGAATCGAAAAGCAAGTACACCGAAATCACGCAACACTTCCATGACACACTCTTTTACGCAAACTTATGGATTCGCACTTACTATACACGCACTTTATTTTATAACTACTAGAAACACAAGCAATTTAACGGGTTACGTGTACAAACGCGCTACAAATTGTTGTGCAAACAGAGAGCTCGACTATAACTGCCAATCAGAGTGAGGCAGAATAATCTAGGAAGTGGGGCTTAGAGTAGTTACACGAACTAAGGATCCTAATATATAATTACCTTTCAAATTCCCCTAACATCATCCATAGATTATGAGCCGAAGCTCCAGCAGTATGGGCGACGAGGTACTGCGACAGGACAAATATTTTACGTGGGAGTTCAGCATACGAACGAAGCTGATGAAGAAGGGTCTATTGGACCATCTCGACGTACTTAAAACGCCGAACACGGAGGATCCAGCCGCGGGGCTCTGGAAAGTCGCCGACATGAAGGCGTACGCAATCATCGCGTCATCAATTAGCGCGAATCTTCAGTCACTGGTTCGAAGCGTAAATACGGCAGCAGAAGCGTGCACAACAGGATACAGAATCGCCGAAAATTACATGAATTCAAAATGCGGAAGGGTGGCGACATAATGGAACATTTTTTTCAATTCGATAACTTATGCATGGCGATGCAAGCGTCCGGGGAAGTGATCACTTTAGACGATCAATTCATGATGTTGCTTGGAAGCTTCTCGAACGATTACGATAACATCGTCAAGATCATAGAAAATAACCAGGGAATGGATTCCTTCCGCACGAAAGAAATGTTGAATCGCGAATACGAAAGATCGATTCGTAAAGAGAAAAGCCAAAGTGCTTTGAAAACAACAAGGAAGATGGATTCCTCGGGTGCGCGAAAACAAAAGCAGATAGATCATGGATTTCAAGGAAAATTCTTCAACTGTGGAAAAGATGGGCACAGGAAGGTCGATTGCCGGAAAAATCGAATTATACCAAGTGATGAAAAAGAATTCACCTGCTCAGACGGATCTCATGGAGGATGGATACTAGACAGTGGTGCCAGTAGCCACATGTGTCCGTTTCAAGATGAATTTGCGGGAATCCGACCCTTGGGCGAAGTGGTCCTCATTTCGGTGGCAAATGATGTGCAAATTGAAGCAAAGGGAATCGGTAAAGTACGGGTAATATTACGAATTCGGGACCAATCCGCATTGAAGACGTACTTTATGCACCACAACTAGATCGAAGATTGATGTTCATCACGGCATTGGCATCGAAGGGCCTTAGTATTTAATTTGGAGAATCGAGTTGCTGGATCAAGGATTCAGAAGAACTTATTGTTAGTTCCAAGAAAAGACAAGCTATTCAACCTAGAATGCAAGCCTGCCGAAAATGCAGATATGGTGGGGCAAATGAATGCACAATTAACTCCAGTAAATGCCGATATATGGCATGCTCGATGTGGGCATCTACATCAAGGAATGCTAAAAACGATGAAAAATTGCGTGGAGGGACTTATAGTTAAGAACATTTCCAAGAATGGTGATGAAAATGACATCTGTGAAGGGTGTGCGTATGGAAAATCATCGGTGAAGGCGTTTTTGAAATCGGATTATGGAGTCATCAAGACACAATCCATGTTGGAAGTGGTCCATAGTGATGTCGTGGGACCTATTCACACCATATCTCAGGGTGGGGCGCGATATATGGTTGCATTCATTGACGACTACTCACGATACGTGAGCGTATACGTCATGAAGAGGAAATCACAGCTCGTTGAATAGTAACACTTTCTCGGATATAAGGCCTTGGTGGAAAATCAATTCAACAAGAAGATCAAATGTATTCGCACGGACAATGCTGGCGAATATTTGAATGGCTCATTTGCAAAGATATGCAAGCAGGCCGGGATACGACACCAAACTAGTGTTCCATATTCTCCTCAGCAAAATGGCCTAGCTGAGAGGATGAACAGGAGCATCACAGAACGGACACGATCCATTCTTCATCACATGCATGTTGAGCAAAAATGGTGGGCCGAAGCAATGAATAATGCAGCATATATCACGAATCGTTTACCCTGTGCTGCACATCCAGATAAGGCACCGTTTCAGATATGTTTTGGCCACCGACCGAATGTTAAAGGAATGAGAGTGGTTGGTGCTATCGGATAGGCTCATATTGACAAAGCTAGACGCAAAAAGCTGGAGAAAAATTCATTCCCTTGTATGTTTTTGGGTTCTTCTGACGATATAAAAGGATATCGTGTATGGAATATGGATTCCAAGCGTGTGGAGCTAACTCGCTCCGCTCAGTTTCAAGAAAGTCCGCAGTACAAATATATTGATGTGAACTTCAACCATGGAAAAGATGTCACACCACGTCATTTGGATTCCGACGATGATCATGATGTTCCGGATACAAGTATCATGATACCACCCGTGGAACAATCCGTGGAGCCGATGGATGTCGATGAAGAAGTGGCAGCCACTGAACTCAGTCGGACGCCCACTACGGACGATAACGATGCCTTTATGGTTCCACATACTACTCAGCAGGCTATCGTGCCCAGGGGGAAATATTATGTCTCTACTGGATGTAAACCGTTCAGACCATTAGAACACGATACCCTGCCTCATGGGGATAATACACACACTATGGTTATTTACGAAACATCGAAATCAATCGTTCCACATACAACTGAAGAGATCCGACCCCCGAAGCGATACCAAATCGAGTATGATCAAGCTAACGCAGCTCTGGAAGCTCCGACTACATACGAAGATGCAATCCCCTGAAGCAGAATTCTGGAAGAAGGCAATAGCCGAAGAGCTGAAAACCCTTAAGAAAAAGAAATATGGACAATGCAAAAGAAAGAAGACAATCAGAAATTGATTGGCACCAAGTGGGTATTTACAATAACACGAAATGAACATGCAGAAATACAGAGATATAAAGCTAGACTCGTTGCACTTGGATATCGACAAACTTATGGTATCGATTACAAAGAAACGTATTCTCCAGTTGCGAACATGAATTCGAAGAGTTTTCTTATCGGTTTGTTGTCAAGAAGGTTTTCTCGTACATTAATACGACATTGACACGCCATTTTCAAATGGATATCTGGAAGAAGAAGTATTCATTTAATCTCCACGTGGGGTGGAAGGAGAGCAAAATCAGATCTGCAAACTCAACCGGAGCCTGTACGGATTGAAACAATCAGCAGCAACATGGTTCAAAACAATACCAGAAGTACACGAACGGATATAGCATTTTCGGTGTGCCAACTGAGCAGACACTTGTAGAAACCCAGTGAAGAACATTGGAATGCAGCCATCCGCGTTCTGCGATACTTGAAGACAACAGCACGGGATGGTATTACAGAGAAGTTCAAGCATTTTCTCAATTTTGTTCAGATTTAGATCCAAGGAAAGCGGAAAAATCGATGCCTGGAACTATGGTTATGATCAATGAACCCCCGGTAATATTCAAGTCGAAATATCAACAATGCGTTGCGCTTAGCACTGCTGAAGTAGAATACATGGCTCTCTCATTATGCGTTCAAGAAATACTATGGCTAAACAATTTACTTACTGAGATGAAGGTGCAAGTCAGATATCCAGTGAAGATATATGAAGAAAGCCAAAGCACAATTGCCCTTGCTAACAACGATGGATACCAAAGTCGTGCCAAGCACATTGATATCAGACATCATTTTGTGCGGCAACATGTCAAGCTAAACAACATTACCTTGGAGTATATCGAGAGCAGAAAACAACTGGCCGACTTTCTCACAAACCCACTATCGACAAGACAATTCCAGGACTTGGTCACCAAGTCTAATATAGGGAAGTGTATGTCGAGGGGGAGTGTTGTGCAAACAGAGAGCTCAACTATAACTGCCAATCAGAGTGAGGCAGAATAATCTAGGTAAAAGTAGGACTTAGAGTAGTCACACGAACTAAGGATCCTAATATATAATTACCTTTCAAATTCCCCTAACATCATCCATACAAATGAGCTGCCGGGTTGCAAACGCGTTAAGTAGTTCAGTTAAATCACGACATAGTCTAGCGTAAGCATTTGGTTCGTAGAAATACGTCTTACGTACCTTGATTCCAAGTGCGATTCCAACTCTACCGAACCTATCGATAATTCTCCAAACAAAGCGGACGTGGCCATGAACCGCTCAACCTTGTCAAACGTACTGCACTACGCGCGTCCTCAGCGAAAGAAAAAGCAATAAAAAATTAACAGTCATGGAACAAAATCTTTACAACCTTTTGCCGAATTACTTTCAATTAAAACCACATCATCCTCCTACCATGTTGTACGTTTGGAGTCTACGCGTATGTTGCCAATGTAGAGTCTCTTGATCATTCCTTATGCAAAGTTTATTTCCTCAAATGCACGTTGTCCGCATTCTCTTCATCCATTTTTATGTTTCTTGCACTCCGCTGACACTATCACCAGTAGAAGCCATCATTGTTCTCCATTGTCGAGACTGATTCGGCTGCGTAATCGTTTAAATATTTTTTTTGATTTCAAGTTTCAGATCTTATTCATGGTATTCTCTTACTGCTAGTTTCTTGTAGCTACTGATGATTCGAGCGATTCTCTTCCGCTTCTTTTCGCTATCAGAAATGCGGCAGGGAATACGTTGGAAATTGACTTTGCATGAGTAATTTTGTACGAATTCCTTTTGGATTTTCGACTGATTGTGCAATTAACAATCGCAAACAGTTAGGTGGTCTTCTGTTTGTCCTACGAAGCGCGTTTCTTAGCGTTATGTTTGATGGTACTACAGCGTCAGCTTCTTACCATTTGACATGAAACTATAATTACGATATTCGATGGGAACGTATTAGGTTATGACAATCCTCGCCTGCCTAAAAAGGTAGATTACACATATTGTTGCCATTCGCCGTCCTGTGAAGTACAATGATAATCACTTAAGACACCCGTGTTTCCTCGTTGTCGATTGCTATCTTTGGTCCCGTGCTGGCAGATATCGTCCTGGCATTCTCACGCGTACTCATTCACACTGTTACCTAATCCTCCACCAATGATAGATACCTCATACTCCGAGTCGAAAAATGAACTGGACACTTTGCTCAAGCCCGAGTTGAGCACCGCTTCACGTAAGAAAATGATACAAATGGCCACAGCTTGAATCATGGAGTCGGCACAGCATAACCATCGTCTTCAGCGATATCTAAGTTCGAGATTCCATGAAGAAAGTCGGGTTTCTCCCGACACTATGGACCACGAATCATCGATTCAGGTCGTTGATGTACTGAATGAAGTTGGAAACCTCGATTCACATTCTTTCCAATGAGTAGGAAAGAAATGCAATGTTACGATTCCAGCCTCGAGTCTTCGCCTCCATTCGACATTAATATGCGATTCAGGATGCAGAGTATATTTTTGCATATCGTACGACACTCAATAAACGAATGAATAAGGACCGAAATGGTGGCTTTAGTTTCAATTCGTATGATCGCAAATACACGGTGAAAAGTCGTACGGGTCATGATGTCAAGCGAAGAAAGTCCTTTTCGAACCTGCTTCCTTCCTTAGTATGATACACGAAATGAAATCCAGCCACATTGCTACCTCGTTTCTTTTGTCTTCCTGCGATGAAATTGTGTTGTTCGTTTTTTACGCTTGCAAAGATCCTGAACTCCCATATTTCGAATGAATCCATGACAAAGCTGAGAAGAAGAAATTTCTTCGAAAAATGCTTCACAAAAGCGTGCATGGCACACTATCGAATTATCATTCCCACGCGCACGCGGAAAGACAGGAGACCAGCTCAGCGTCATCGACTTTTGACAAGCTACTGGATATCGGTGAAGGAATGCCGGATTACGCCATGGATGGCGATGAAATGGATGGATTCTTTGTCGCGACTTTGTTTCTAAATAATCGGTCTGACCCGTTTTTGTGCTGGAAAACGAACGAGACCCATTTTCCTAACCTAGCGTAATTGGCCCCTGATATTTTATCGATTCCGGTGAAAGCCATTCCGAGTGGTGCTCTTTTTACATGAGCACCTACGTCTCGTGTGATTGGCTCATCGTCTACAGCTAGAGAAGGAAGTCGGACGTTTAATTACGCTTCTTTAGAGCGAGCGTGGCAATTGGAAATACAGCCAGTCGAAGGTAAATGACGACAAGACGCGTTTCCTTTCAGGTAGTTGTAAAATTTGATGTTTCATCAACATTGGAGACGAACGTAGCGGTAAATTTGGTTCATAACTCTCCAATGCGATCGAACCAAGGCAAAGTTACGTATGAAGAGTGTATTTGATCGGAAGCGACTGGAGTTTTTTGCGCAGATGAGAGTGTAAAGTTGAGTGCTCTTGAGACACGTCGGTTTATAAATAATCAAACAAATTCTCTGTTGTTACACTATTTATTCGCCATTAAGTCAGCATCGCTCCACAAACTTGGTAAATATCATTGGCCGTTCAACTACCAGATGTAGTGTGCCTCCTACAATCGACACACACCTAATAAAGCCAACACGATAGGATCGTATTTAGAGGCACTACAGTGGGTTCGGAAAGTGAGCACCCCCCAATGAAAAATCACGTTTTACGTCTGTGCTT
>CACSLJ010000528.1:0-11663 GCA_902706625.1 Albugo laibachii | reverse complement strand
GAGCAACGTCAAAGAGCCATTGGATCCTCGATAGTGGATCAAGTCGACATCTGGTGAATGACCTAAATTTTTTGGAAGATCCTGTTGACTTCAACAGTGGATGTCTGACGGCCACATCCGATGGAGTGCCGCTTCAGATCACGAAGCAAATAGGCGTTGTGATCACGGTAAAGCGACTGGTTGTTCGGAAAACCGTTCGACTTTTCGATGTTCAGTACGTTGAAAACCTAGAGCGACATGTTATTTCGTATGGTAAGCTCGAACAAGAGGGTGTGTACTCGAATATCGCGAAGGGAGGCGTGTTTTGGTTTTCTGCACAGGAGTGATAGTGATGTGTAATGACAATGTATGCCTCCCGGCATGATTTCAATGGAGAGGCTATAAATAGTCGTTCCCCAGGATAATATCTTCGAGTCAGAATTCTTCAGTTTCAATAGCGTGGGTGTTGATCTACTATAGATGATATTATGGCAATGCTTGCCGACACTGAACATGAATATGATTCGAATGTTTAGTGAGGCACGTTGATTGAGTCTCATCGACGTCTGGCCATTTATATTATGACAAGATTATCAAGATGGCCAGAGACCCTTCTTTTGGTATCAAACTCATCGATACTAAGCGTAAAGCCTGTTTGGCTTGCACTCAAGGGAAACAAACCAAGAATGTGTAATCAAGCAAAGACACCGGCATAAACTCCTCAACTGATGTCATTAAACGAATAATCTTGTCCGACCTAAAGGGTCCGATGAATCCGCGTGACCGTCTTGGAAATCGATACCTGGTCAACTTTATCGAGTATCAATCCAACTATTGTCGTGTTTTCTTAGGGAAAAGTAAAGACTTCGCTTCATGAAGTAAAAGCATTTTCTGGCTGCGTTTAAACGAGAATTTAATTGTCGAATTCACTCCTTACATACTGATGGAATTGGAGAGCAAACGACACTAGACGTGTAGTTTAAAACAACTGTAGTTTTCTGTCAAGTGAATTAATCGAATAACCAGGCCAGCAATGTGATATCTAAGCGTATGCACCGAATAATCATGAACATGTTGCACAGCATGATTTTTGCTAGTGGTTTGCCTTTGAATGTTTGGGGTGATGCTGCCGAATATGCAGTGTACATACTGAACAGAAGTCCTACTAAATGTAACCTGAGATACGTTCTCCTGTTTAAATGCTCACCAAAACGACATTGGTCTTGAGCGACATTGCGGTGTTTGACTCACCATGCAAAAGGCGCAAGGATTAAAACAATAAGTTACTGGGCGAACGTGGGAAGGCGCCGCTATTAATTAGAAAGAGCGATGAGACGAAGGGACATAGAGTTTATATTCGAAAGGATCGAACCGTGATGGTCACCCAGCATGTTTGAAATGTGAAACGTTAAAAGACAATTAGAACTCTCAACTATCGATGTTTTTTAAGGAGTCGTCGATCAGGAGGAGCTCGACGATATGGGTGAAACAAGGAGATGTGACCACGATATCTTCGACCAGAAGCAAAGCGTATTGAAGATTTCAAACAGGAAACAGAATCTACCGTCTAGATGGACGCGTGATCGATACCTCACCCGGTCAATATGCAACGCCAAGACTGATACTGTTGAAGATAAGAAAATCCGAGTTGTCGTCAATGCCTTGTGTGAATTGGACCCGAAGAACTTCGGTGAAGCAATGATGAGTCAACGAAAGCATAAATGGATGACAGCTGTATCGGAAGAGGTAAACACTTTGGGAAAAAAAGGAGTATGGGAGGTGGTGATACCACCTACGGTTCACATTTTTGCACAACAAGTGGGTTTTCAAGATTAAGATGGATGCGAATGGTGACGTCGAGCAATACAAGGCTCGACTCGTCGCATGCGGGAACGAAAACCTTTTCGGTGTCCACTACACACTGACATTTGCTGTAGTGTTGGATCTCAGCACAGTCAAGGTAATACTGGTTTTATCACGACGATGAACGCGCTGACACGTCATGTAGATGTTCCGAATGCATGTGTCAAAGCAGAAAAGGAATCGCATTTGGACGTTTACATGAAGTTTTAAAGATTGATGAGATGCCTCTGAAAAGATATGGTGTGAATTACTCAATTATGCTGGCGTTACTGATGAAGAAATCATTGTATGGTTTGAAACAGGCTGGTAGACTCTGGAGCAAGCTATTGCAATCAAGATTGTGCGAGGCCAGGTTTACGCAATGCACGACGGATATGTGCCTATACTTCAAGAAGGAAAAAGACGAGCTCACCATTTTAGGAGCCTATGTGGACGACCTCCTTGTCACAGGAACATTCAGGGATGCAGTGGACAAGTTCTTCAAAGAGATGTCAGCACTAGAAATTAAGGATCTGGTAGTGGTGAATAAGTTTCTTGGTCTTCGAATTTCGCTGAATGAGGAAGTTGGATACGTTTTGGACCAAGACTTGTCCATCGATCTACTTCTAAAAGAGTATGGACTGGAGACGACAAACGGAGTACGAACTTCTGCTGTTGACGAGTTCGATGACTGCAACTCTCAAGAACCAGAATACCTACCTTTGACGTCAACAAATGGCAATGCAACCGTAGAAGATTTTCAGTCTCTGTTGGGAAGATTACTTTGGATCGCGCGCTGTACGAGACCGGATATATGTTTTGCGGTACACAGGGTGACTCGACAAACGCACAAGCCTACTATGGACTATTTGAAGATGGCAAAGCGTATTTCAAGGTACTTGAAGGGCACCAAGATGTTGAAGTTGCAGATAGGCGGCGTTGGAGTATCGTATGGTGATGTCAAGATTGAAAGCTGGAGCGACGCTGGTTTAGCGGCTGACCAGTCCGACCGTAAGTCTTTTTCAGGATGTGTTGTGATGATAGATGGTTCTGTGGTTTTGTGGTCATGCTAAAAATAGACTGGGGTGTCACTGAGCACAATGGAAGCCGAATTCATTGCGCCTTCACAGACTGGTCGTGAATTGTTGGGACTAAGACAATTATTTCAAGAGCTAGGATTCAAGATTGCAGAGCCGATGAAAATAAAGATGGATAATCAAGCGGCGATCAAGCAACTGGAAGGCGAAAAGAGTACGGAAAGTGCCAAGCATGTGAATATTCGTGTTAAGTTTATCTGCCACTACGCTCATGCTCAAGTTGTTCAGCCAATCTTCGTGAAGTCTGGTGAGATTATTGCAGATTTATTGACGAAGGCCCTGAGCCCAATCCCTTATCGTCAAGATTGTGCATTTGACTATTTAGGTCACGTAAAACGTGTGTAGGATTTGTAAAGTATTGCTCCGCAGGAGCAATACTTTACTATGTTGTATGCTCCCCTGTTTGGCTACATCTGGGTACCCACGCCACAGATTGCTGAACTACGTGACATGTTCAACTTGAAGATCATGCATAGTACAAGCGAGGAGGAGTGTTAAAATCTGTATATTTCAGTGGTGGGAGAATGACCATATTTATTTGTCACACGTCATGTGCGCCCGCACTATCCCGCTTTGCGGGCGGATAAAGCGTAAGGCTCTCTTGCGCATGCATGTTCTAGTAGGTTAACAAATAGCGAATATATTTTAATTTACTTCATACTTCTGCTCAAGTAGAGTCTACTTTTAACATTTGGAAGGCCAAACACTTCGCCACATACCCTCAGAAGAGAGCTCGATACGATACACTTCAACGCCTCTAAAGATGGCTACGCACCAGTCATACGCGAGTGTTCTACTATTCCATGGAAAATTGAATACATTGGCGCTACACCGAGACACTGATCACTATTATGATACTATCAATGCCGCTTCCAAAAAGCTCGTCACGTTCCCATTTGGTACGTATAACATACTGGCGAAATTCTCGAGTATTTTTTTAGACTGCGACCTCAATCTGTGGATTGCAGATATTTGTCTCCTGATCGATCGCAATGGCAAATTTGATGATACCAATTCATCCTGTACGTCCGATCTCATATTGTCATGGAACGTTTCAGGCAATATTTCCGGGTGGTACCTCCGCATTATAAATGCATTTGATGGAGGAATCAATATGGATGAATATCATCATAATTTCGACAAACAAAAACACACTTGTCCTCAGTATGTGATGGTAGATCGATAGGAGATTGCCATATAATTATAGCCAATGTCTGATTGGTGGTAGGAAGTTGTCATTCCGATATTATTCCGACATTTTTTGTCAAAACAATTGTAGGAATATGTATGAGTGGCATACAAATGCCAAGTTAGAGGTACATAGTGCTGCATATTGTGAAAAACTCCGGCAAAGTTTGCACTTTGTAATGCATCTATAATATAGATTAGAAATATGATTGAGAAACATACAGATGCCAAGTATGCACCACTGTAATGTACAGGTCTCCTTACTTAGTGAAACGCATCCTTTTAATAACCCCTCAAAATAGGTTCATTATCCTTTTTACATGTAGCAGCTCCTTCGCATGCGCGTGCAACTGACGATCGACCAGCAACACACGCTCGTTCAGCACCACTCGATTAAGAAGGAGCTCACGCTGCGTGAACTAGGGCTATGAGCCAAAAAGAACGATTTTCGGTGCCACGTGCACATTCCGTCTCAAATGTTAGTCAGCTCTTGAAGCGGTTTCGTGCGCACCAGAGCAGTTGCAACCGTGCCAGAATTCAAACGTCCCTGCGTCCAAAATCTCCTCGCTACTTGACGAGCAGCTAATAGTTTGCATCGAGGAGTGTGATCAGCGGGGTTGTTAACACTTGTCATCTAATTCGGCTCAAGGCGGAGCGAGTGCGAGACGAGCTAGCCGCCAGCAGCGTGACAGTTACGACGCGTAGTCGCTTGCTCGACCTTATATTTTCAAAAGGCTGGCTATAAAATTTTCAACGTCGCCACAATCTCAAACCCACGGCGTACTATAGGAGAAGGCGCATCAGCTAGTGCTGCTTCAGTTGCATTAAGCCCGTAGCGCTGCGTTCACGCATTGCTGACTATGAAGCGAAAGATGTATACAATCTCGACGAGACAGGGCTCTACTAATTCACAGCGCCCTCCGCGACTATCTCCAAAGAGTCAATTTCAGGGACGAAGAACGACAAGAAGCGTTTGACTGTCGCTGCGGCAGAAAATGCCGATAATACAGTGAAGCTCCCGTTGCTATTCACGGGATCCGCGGTCAAAACGCGCTGCTTTGGGTGGCACTCTGCCGAGCAACATAAGTTTCAATACAAGAGCACCAATAACGGCTGTATGACGCGCGCTCTCTTTCAGGAGTGGGTCTATGAGCTCAATGAGTGCTTGAAGAAATAAGGTCGTCACGTCTTGCTGACCCTAGACAACGCCTTTGCGAATTGCGTCCAGACACTTCTAAGCAATGTGGAGATCGATATGCCGTCACTGAACACCACATCAGTCCGGCAGACAATGTATTCGTGTGTGATATCGTGTCTCAAGGCGTGCTTCCACCGCAGGCAGGGATGCCACGCTGTCGATGTGGCAGACAGCGTCATTGACGACGAAGAGAATCGTGCGGAGAATATCTACAAAGTCGACGTCTTGCAAGGTATGCATTGGTGCCGTGATACATAGGACTCTGTGAGGCAGTCCACCATAGTGAGCTGCTGGAAGCACACTGGCATTATATCAGAAGACCTGTACGAGCACATTCAGGGCATTGCAAATGTGCGCCTCAAATCTACTAAATAGACAAGTTTTTTCAGTTTATCTTTGGCGTGATATTCGCGTGAGTTGATAACCTCTGCAACTTAATGCGTTTTTGCTATTTCACTAACCAAGGGAGGCCTGTATTCTAGAATATAATTTAGAAATATGTATGTTTGAGCAATCTAGAAATGCCAATTCAGCACCAGTATAATAAATGTTAAGTATACTTTAGTTTAGGAAGGGTTTATAAACAGAATATCCCAACTTTTGTGAAAAATAAAAAAAATATCCCAAAATCAAAAATAATGAAACAAAATAGGAAGCCGCTAAGGCCAGAGTCCAAACTACTACGGCCACAGTCCAAAATTACTGTAGTCTTTTAAGATCACAGATTGGTCATTATTAGTTATTTTTAAGTCGCGGTTTAGGGTACAAACTGAGGTAAGGGTTAGATGGATAGAGTAATTGAAATGATCGTTTTTGCTGAGTAATACTTGTCTTATGTTACGCTTCAAGGATTAGGTTCGACCTTGGGCTTAGAAAGGACATGCGCTAGTAATACGTCGGTGTCCGGTTTGTCGACAAGCTCCACACGTTGGCAACTTCCTCTTCCTTGAAAGTGTTCCCTCCACGTACTCAAATTGAGAAGGGTCTCGTCGTGTCGTGTTGGAGCTACGCGTTCCGCTGGGACTTCCTTTTGCCCGGGCAACTTCCGATCCTGAAAGCTTGTGGCGTTCGCGAGTTAAAGTTAACAATACATATGATGTAATACAGAGAAAGCATATAATCACAAAAAGTACCTGCGATAACTCTTGAAGTTCGACCACAAAAGCCTCTTTCTGTTGTCGAGGGAAGTTGCTGAAATTTTCTCGTACCTTTCTAAGAAAGTCTGGTAAAGCACTATAGGGGTGGTCTGCAACGGTATGTGTGCTGAACGGATCTGATTGAGGTGCCAGTGAGCGTCGAAATCATCTAGTTTGAGTCTCCTTCCTTCTGCGATGATCCGTCGCAGCTGATGCTCGCAAGGGATTCCCCATATAGTGGTGAAAGTGAAAGAGCATGGCTTTGCGTCGATAGTTACGGGACGTCGTGCTTTTTCGAGCTGTCAAAATATAACTTAGTGATTGAAATGAGCATGTGAGAAGTATCAATTTCACCTGTTCAAAAACTCTCCAAAGAGAGTAGTATGAGATCTTCCGGTTGATGTGCTGAAAGATTTCTCCACGTGGTGTAGGCTGCGCAAAAGGCAATATTTTCATTTGTTTCTTTGCCAGTTCCGTGGTAAATTTGATCTGAAAGCTTTCATTAGATTAAACAATCCGTTCGCAGGACCCAAAAAGATTTTCCATACTACTTCCAATGAATTCTTTAACAGCCTTATGAGCGCCTTGCCCGCGTGAAGTGACTCTGTGTTCAAAGTGCCGAATCAAATTTATCCAGGCCAGAACAAACTTTTCTTTATGGTGATCAATCCATGTCTTGGCGAGATACTCCACAGCGTTTTCGTAACGTACGCTCCATGTGATTTGAAGTTCTTACCAATTTTCTCCGAATTTCTAGATTGTGTTTGAGTATGCCACCTACAAAACAATGATGCAGATTTTATCTGGAGTACCCAATCTTGAACAGCATATACCACATTACAGTTCTCCAGCCATCAGAGAACGCTTTCCACTCCTCATTGTCCTTTCCAGCAAAGTGAGGCTTGCATTTGACGACAACATTTTTTTCAATATACAATGCAAAGTAATATGGATGCCGAAGGAAATGTGATCTGTAAAGCTTCCATAAGAGCAAGCTCACGATAAATGACGAATACTTTAGGAGGATGATTGTCTTGTAACAATATTCGGATAAAGTTGATGGCAATGATGTACGAGTTGTTATCCTCGTTTTTGATGTACACAAAAAAGCTGCCGAGACCGTGGAATAGAGAATCGTATTTCCAACAACGAGGAGCAAGGGAAATCGCGTCTTGCTTGACTTGTACGTGTAATCAACCAGTAGTACATCGCAGTTGTTCCGCACACCCCAAGCTCCATATTTTTCAGATGAACAAAGACGAGATGTGTGATGTTTTTATCAATATCTCTCTGAACATCTGTTTCGAATCCAGATTCTTTAAATGTTGTATACAATGTATCCATGGGAGTCCGTCCATCGAGTTTCATAATTGCATGCTTCTGTTTCAGATTCCAGAGCTTTCGCTTCGGAATTTCCAATTGCGAATCTCTTTCTCGCATAATGGTTTGTATGTGCCTGGCTTTCAGAGCAGACTGATATAGCTGAGCAACTTCCTCCTGATGATTCTCTGAAATACGCATGTGGGTTAGATGAGCGTTCTTGGACGTGAAAGGCTCGTGGTTATGCTCGTTTCAGGTTAGTGTAAACGACCAAGTGCTGTCTACAGTTTTATGAATGAGATTTGGTATCGGGAACGATAATAATAAGGCTCGAACCTTTACCTTTTTCTTGTCGCCTCATTCCTCTGAAAGGACAATCAACAAGAACGTTTCCTGTACCGTTTCGCATTCTGGATTCGTATGAAATCCGGTGACGATTTCGATCAACTCCTCCAAGATCACATTTGCATTGAACAACTTGTCGTCCATCTCGTAGCTTGTACGAAGCCTCAGTAACAACTGCATAGCCCTTTATAGCAGCTTCAATGTTTACATTCTTCTCCATGGCCGCTCTCGCAGAAAAACGCTCATTTTCCTGGTGCACAACGTTCATGCCAGCAACATTCATATTAGTAACTGTTAGGCAAACACTTAATTTTTGATGTTACACCACTTATTATGTTAGTGACCCTATGTACAGTAGTCTGGACTGTGGCCGTAGTAGTTTGGACTGTGGCCTTAGCGGCTTCCAACAAAATATCCCAAAATTACAAAATATATAAATGTCCCAATCTTGATTGAGCCTAACATAGAATTATCAGTGAGCAATTTCAAGAAGAAAAGTTTGTCGACAATATCAAGAAGTAGTAGCTCTTCCTCACTATCCAGCTTATCGTATTCTTCAGATGCGATCGAGGATGGAAAAAGCCTTATGTATGCCCAAAGATTCTTTGGTTCTGTAGAATACACTGATAGGAAATCTCGTCGGCTGTCAGTAATGATTTTCATCATGATATTCATCGTTCGTTTAAGGCAACTCGACGTGATGATAGGCGAGTTAAAGCAGTACCGGCTTTGATTAGTTGTTGTAGACAGCCAAGTACATAGCCCTAACCATCCTGTATAATTTTATGGACAGCAATTATAATAGGTTCTAATTAACCTCGCTCGGTTTTTCATTTCCTTATACGTGGATCACACTACATACGCAGATGTAGTGGCGAGAAACACTAAAAGTGATGGCAAGCCAATAAAATAAATCTACTGAACTAGTATGACCCACAGATTTCGAGGCTTTCACGAAAAACCTCACAAATTGTCTCTTACAACTAATCTTTCGGGAATGGGGAGTAAAGAGTTTCTATTGGTCAAAATGGCGCTGTCTCCTATAAAGAATGTCAACTACAACTAATCAAAGCCGGTATGTGACTTTTCAGCCTCTTTGTTCGAAGTATATTTTTTATGGCAAAAAATATGGACCTCCAACTAAGATTATTCCTCGTACATGCACCCTTTCAGACGCTAATGGAAAGATAAGTTGTGTTGTCAAGCCATTATGGACAGCTAGTTAGCTAGTACAGCATGTTGATATTCGAAATCTTTTCAATCAGCATAAACGGTCAGTTGCACCAACGATGATAATGAATGTTGTTTCAAGTCAAGGGAATGAAACGTCGTTAGGAACTATGCTAATGCATGCAAGAATTTGAAACTAGAGTTCTTCGGCGATGATATCCAGCAATATGGACTGTTACCTGACTATGTTTCCAAATTACGCAGAATGATCATGACGTGATATTGGAAATGGAAGACAAACAATTCACTCGAATGCAAATTGTATTTCGCGAAGGGAAACAAGTGTTCAAGTCATACGCACAACACGGACTATGTCTCGATGGCATGTTTCTTGAAAATGTGAGCTGAGGTATTCTTTTAGTTGCATGTGTGTTGAATGAGAACCGGCAAATACAGATTGTATCAGTGGCCATTTTTTCTTTTGAAAATGATCTAATTGTAGTTTATTTCTTCGGAATTTGGGCGTGATACTTCCAGTGAAGCCTACTTTCATTTTGTCAGACAGAGCAAAAGGGTTGATTCCTGCTGTCAGCTCTGTGTATCCCAGCACATTTCACTTCTACTGCTCTCGCCATTTGATGGAGAATTTCAACAGGAAGTTTCGATCTGTTGAATAGAATAATGAATCATGAGGGATAAGCAAAGACCACTTTGATGGCTGAATACACCCAGAAAGCTGAGCATTTATGTCAAATCAATCCTGCAGCATTAAAGTGGCTGCAAAATGTTGGTGTTGAGAAATGGTCACTAGCGCATAGTCCATGTCCAAGGTATCATCCAACAGCGTTGAGTCTGTTAATAGTTCATTGCGATAGACTCGCAAGCTACCCATTTTAGATTTCCTTATGACAATTGAGCGGTACGTTGGTAGTAAATGGTCAAAAAATGGTAAGAAGCATTGCGAGTGGAATGTAGTGTCACAATACATGAACAGCCAGGTCGAGAAATTGTTCCGTGATCCAGTATTTAGCAGCATTACCAACTATACAGCAACATCATTTCTGGTCCATTGTGTTTACACTCCTGGCTCACTTCCAAGGATTTTCGAGTTCAGCTCGGAGCTAATGTCTGTTCTTGTGGGCATCCAAACGATATGGAAGCCCCATATCCTCATTTGTTACTCTGCCTTCAACATGAGAATCACCTTGCTGAAGCACAAAGTCTTTATGGATGGGTTTGGAGGACTTCTGCTTTTGCAGAAGCATACAGCAGTGTTTATAGAGTAGAATGGCTACCATCAGTCACAAAGGATATGCTGATTGAAAGTGATCGCACTGCAATTGTTGTGAAGCAGCGCGCAGGGAGACCAAGCAGAAAGCGTCGACGTGAATCTCAAACGAGTACACGCAATCTAACTGCTTCTTATAAATGCAGTTTGTGTGAAGGAAGGGGTCATAACAGAAGACGCTGCCCGACAAGAACAATGAATGTAGGTCAATAACTATATAGTACGTAATGAGATGAATATTAGGCATTTGTATCGACACAAAAACCCTTCGAACCAAATCATTATCCCAATTGGGATATTTTGTTTAATTTTCACAAAAGTTGGCATATTGTGTTTATATACCCTGATATTTTCTAATTCTTTCATTTCAATACATTTCGTTCTTCATCTCTGATTCTCTCTCAGTTTCTGATCGCGCGGTCGAAATCTGATTCTGATCATATATGTCCATTCTTTTATGCAGTCTCCTTGATGTTGGGTGCAGACATCTTTATTGCGTTTGGAGTATAATGATCCTTGGGGTGATGTAGCATCAAATAAGTATAATTCCAAGGTTTCATCTTCTATCAAGCACAGCGTCTTACATGAAGTCAATAAAATAGATCTGCACTACAGTACTATAAAAATAAGACCCTGATAAGTAACAGAGTAACTTACCCAACTCAATGTGCAGGACGTGTCGTTTTGTCGCTTTTCATTAATCACGTATTAAACGCGACATTGCTGACAAATTGATTTTACTCGGGGTGCTCACCTTGTTTCTGAGTCATACAACACGGCGAAACGCGACGCTATACTGCGATGCTTACGTGGCATGCCATGCAGAATTTAGACAACTGCTGTCAATAGGATGGTACAACATGGGAATTACGTCATTATGGGAGTATATCTATGGCAGTAGTGACGCATATGGAGGAATGATGCCGATGGGTATACGGGCACATAAAACAAAACTTTGTACAGAGTGAAGATCAATACTGATTGTCTTACAGTCTTACTCTACAGCTTGAGATGAAGTATATCAACGCATCGGCTCTTTGGTATTTTATTCCCGTCATTCACATGGAAAGAAGCTTGGCTTGATGATGCTCACTATACTG